>PVJO010005262.1:0-101218 GCA_004026905.1 Hystrix cristata | reverse complement strand
GTTGGCGTTTACAGTGTGCACAGCACACAGTTAGGAAAGAAAGGTGGATTTCAGATAGAACTGGATGGAGAAAGAGCAAGCCGTCACTCATAAGCATGAGTGGAAGGCCATGAGGACAGACTGGAGCTCATGGTGGTTGTTGTTGCCTTTAATAACCTGAAAGCATGATTTCTTGCCAGAAGATCTGGCGTCCTTCCTACGGGAGCTGAGCACACAAAGGCCCAAGACTGACAGGAATTTAAGGACAGTCAAGGTGAAGCAGAGAAGCTGAAGTCCTAGCTGCTGCCCCTGCTGGGTGTGTGCACTGGCAGATAAGCAGCAATGTGTGGGAGGCTGAGGCAGGAGGATTGCCAGGAGGATTGCCAGGAGTTTGAGGCCAGCCTGGGCTACAACGTGAGCTCAACTCTAGCCTGAACTATCAAGCAAGATCCTGTCTCAAAAAACCAGAGAACAGACAAACAAAAATTTACAAATGTTTTACTATCTTGGTAGTACTGAGAAAGATCCTATTTATTACATTTTAAAAACTTAATGCATTGTTGAAATCGATTTGCTAAAAAAATGTTTTATAGACTTTTTAAAATTGTTCTGTAGTGATTGTAGTATCTTCACCTGGTTTGAGATTTGAAGTAATGCTGGCCTCATGGAAAGAGTTGGTAAATATTGTTTGTTCTTTATCTCTTCAATTTCCTAGGTTTTTGTTTTGTTTTTGTTTTTTAGACTTGACATTATTTCTTTCTTAAAGAAAAATTCTCTGTTGGCTCCAGATTTCTCTTGTGGAAAGGTTTGTTGTTGTTGTTGTTGTTGTTGCTGGGGATTGAACTCAGGGCCTTATGCTTGGAAGGCAGCACTCTAATCACTGAGCTAAATCCCCAGCCCTGTGGAAAGGTTTTTAACTGTAAAGTCAAATTCTTTAATAGATAAGCCTTTCCCTAACCCACCTTTCATTGCTATAACAAAATACCTGAGGCTGGTTAATTTGTAAAGAAGAAGGTTTATTTAGCTCACAGATCCAGTAGTCTGAGACATGGTACTGGCTCCTGTTCAGTTTTCAGGAGGTCTTATGACAGACGGCATCACAGTAGGGAGCACATATGCAGGGAGAAATCAGATGGCAAATCAGGAGGCTGGGCACAGAGTGGGAGCGGACCCTTCTTTCTCTTTAGTCATCGTTAGTTTTCACAAGAACTGACTTGACTTCACGTGGACAGCATTAGCCCTTGTAAAACATGTGCCTGATGACCCACCCACCTCCCGCTAAGCTCTGCCAAAGGTTCCGCCATCTCCGTGCTACCTCACTGAGCCTAATCTTTTAGCCCATGAACCCTGAGGAGAAAACTCAGTTCAAAATCACAGCAGTGCTACTCAATTTACTTGTTTTTCTGAGTAAGCTTTGGTAGTGTCTGTCAAAGAATTTTAAAATTTCATACAATGAAGATTTAATGAAAATTAATTAGCACAATGTTCACAATATTTTCTTATCCTTTTAACATTGTAAAGTGCTGATGTCCTGTCTCTGGTTGCTGATACTGGTGATTGGTATCTTCTCAGTTATTATTTGCCCTGGTTCCTCTAGACAGATATTTATCAAATGTTTTCTCAAAGAATCAAATATTGATTTCATTGATTTTTCTCACTTATTTTTCTGGGGATTTTTCACTTATTTTTCACTCTGACCTGTACTATTTCACTTTTTCCATTCCTCTGGGTTTAATGTCATCTTTTTCTACCATGTCTTCTAATGTAATGGTTTAATGCTATAATTTTTCTAAATACTATTTTAATCGTATCTCTCAAGTTTTGATATGCTGTCTCCTTTTCACTTTCAATTTAAAATGTTGCTTGTTTTCAAAATAACTTCTAATTGTTCTTCAAATTTCACATGTGACACATAAGTACTTGATTAGAGGTTTGTTGTTTAGATTCCAAATATTTGGGGAATTTTTTCAGAGACTTCTGTTACTGATTTTTTATTAATTTCTGTTGTGTTCAAAGAAAATAGTTTGAAACATGAATACACCAAAATTTAGTAAGACCAGATTTGGTCCTACTATATTGCATATCTTGGTTAAGCATTCCATATACACTTGAAAATTGGGTATATTTTATTGCTATTGAGCAGAGTATTTTGTAGGTGTTAATTAGGCTGAAGGTGGATAAAATTGTTGCTTAAATTTTCTATATACCTGCTGATTTTTACTATCTGTTCTTCAATTATGGAAATATATATTTTGAAATCTTCAACTGTAATTGTGAATTTGTATATTTCTCTTTGTAATTTGTGTCAATTTTTGCTTCGTATATTTAAAAGTTCCAATGTTTAATCACATAAATGTTTAGAATTATTTTATGTTCTTGAATTTATCAATTCATTTTGAAATCAATCTCTATCTCTGGTAATATGCTTACTCTAAAATTTCTTTATTAAATCAGCATTTTTTGATTAGTGTTAATGTGGCATTACTTTTTTCATCTCCTTTTATGACTTAATTGCATCATTATACTTCAAAGTATTTTCATATCAGAAATTTAATTGTCTTGACTTTTTGTTCATTCTGACACTTTGTCATTTAAATGGATTGCTAAGAGTATTGATAATTGATTCTTGATTACAAAGTTGTTATGTTCTATAAAGTTATCACCATCTCTGAATTAGTGAATACGTGAGCATTGTTCCTTAGGGAAATATAAAGTTAGTTTCCTGGAGCCTCTAGTCATAATTTATTTGTCAACAAATCAGTATCTAACCCTGTTTTATGTGTCTTTTAGTATATGTGCTGCCGAAGCGAACACTTATTTTATGTGTCTTTTAAAAGACACCTCATCTAATAAATGTGGTTGATTCATTAACATTAAACTCATAGCCAAGAATGGTATAATTCCTGGCTAAATGAAGTTTATCAAATACATTTTTGTCTTTGTAATGCATAACCTTCTTGTTCTTAGAAAGTTTCTCCTGACAGTGTTTAAGCATTATGTTTCAGGGACATTTTAAATAAGAAAATCATCAACAAAAAGCACAACATTGCAAAAAAAATAGCAATAAACTGCATAAAATGACCCTCATTTACAGTAAAAGAGCTGAAGCAAGAAGACCGTCACCTTGTTTGACCTCAGTCGAGAGTCCATACGGGGGGCTCTTAGGTTTTTCACTGCCTTGCACAAGTCAGTGTATGAGTTCAAGTGTGCAGTAAATACTGATTTGGGGGTTGCATATATGTTTTAGTGAGTAGGTAAATTTACAATATATAATCCATAGATAATGAGGATCAAGTGCACATTTAAAGTGCTAAGTATTATGATAGGTTTAAATCTGTCCCATCTGTTCATTTTTCCTTTCTCTTCTTTTTTCCTTCTTTTGTATCATTTTCCTTTAGATTACTTACTATATCTTCTTTGTTTATTAGATATAACTCTTTTGTTTCTTTGTCTCATTGTAACTTAAAATTATAGTATATGCCTTCAATCTGTAACATTCAACATTCATATAATATTATACTAATTTATATATAGCAAATATTATTTTTTAAATTTATTTTGGCCAAACTAAAACTTATCTAACATTGTATTGGTTATATGGCTTTGTTTGTATTTAATTTAAATTTAAATTTTAATTATATAATACCTATGCACATAAGGAATATATCACTACTTTAATATTTTTTGACAAATCTAATTCAGTAAATGAAGCTTCATAAGGACTCTAGTTTACTATTTCTATCTCCATCAATTATTTGTCAACCTACAACATAATTTCCGTGAGAAAACAAAGCACATGTGTTTTCTTATTACATTCTCCTAGACCAGTACATGTACAGCACATAACATGGACAGTCAACAGAAATGAAAGAGGAGTTATTATTTAAAATACGAGTTAAGTATGAGCTGTCATGTGATTCTGAAGGGAAGTGAAGGGTGTTGTTCCTTGTTACCAGGTACAGAGGAGATTCAAGGAGGATGGCATACAGTGGAGTGCAGATATAAGGTGTTTGGTCTTACACCAAACAGAGCTGTGGTATAAGAAAGGGCTATTTTTCCATTCACTATGCATGTAGATACATTCTGCCTAACTCAACAATCATTCTTAGTTAATTTCACTTAATATCTTCCTCGCCATTACGTCCATTTCTTGAAATATACTGAATTTAAATCTTGCCCTTTAAAGTACTGGCTATCCTGCATATTTATTGAAAAAATGACCTTGAATAAAATCCTTAAATTTTTGATGGCTTATGTAGGCCACTCCTATTTTTGTTACTAGTAAGGCATGAGTATTAATATCTGAAATGCTCTATCTGATATTTGGTCTGGCGGAGAAACCAAGATGATTTTGATAGTTGATTAAATTCCACCAGCAGTCACAGTGGCAAGAAGGAAAGAGAATGCAAACACCATAGGGGTAGAATCTCAGTAGGGCAAAGGACAAGTTATGTTAAATTACAGGATATGTAATGACAAGAATGGGGAGCCCCAGCATCCCCATCCCCGCTAATTAATTAATTAGATTGTTGAATGCTGACTATATGCCAGATAATTTTACAGCAAACTTATTGTATCAATGAGCAAAAGTCCCTGTCCTCATGCTCTTCTTCACCTTCTATTGGAAATGAAGGCAGGTAGAAGGGAAGATTAAAAAAAATAAAACTAAACAATAGGCATAATAAATAAATCAATATGCTTTTGTATATTATGAGCTGATACAGCCCTAAGAAAAATAACAGTAAGGTAGAATAAGGGCTGGTCAATGAAAGGACTACTAATTGCAGTTTTAAATAGAGCAGATTTGATCAAAAACTTGAAGGAGCTGAAGAACTGAGCCCTGCACATGTGTGTGGGAAGGTGTTCCAGGTGAAATAACAGCTACCACCCAAGCCTCAGGCTGGACTGCCCTGCCATGTGGCTGTGCTTAAGGCATGGTGGGCAGATGGTCACAGGAACAAGAGTTAAAGACAGTCATACGGACAATGAGGAGCCAGATTTGCCCAGCTTCTTAGGCAACTACTGTGCACTCGGATTTTTCTCTTAATAAACTGGGAGGTGTTGTGTGGTTCTGATCAGAGGCATGAGTTGATTTGATTTTGACTTTTGAACATTTCATTTGCTGTGTTGAGAACAGACCATGTGGATGGTGGTGCAAAAGTAAAAACATGGGCATCTTTTAAAGAGATTTTACTCTAATTCCTCTGAGAGAAAATAGTTTGAACCAGGACGTTACAAAGCAGGTGGTAAACATGGTCAGATTCTAGTTTAGGTATAGATAAAGTAGGAGGTGCAAATCGATGGGATGGAAATTGTGAAGGGAATAAAAAATGCCCACAAGGATTTTGGAGGATCTGGGAGGATGGTATTGTCTTTAATTTAGAAGAGGAATTCTTCAGGTTGAGGATTGGATTATTATCACCTAACTAGTCTGCATGTCTTTAGTTTTACCTCTCTACTTTTGTCTCCAACATTTTTGAAATGCAAATTCGACTAAATTCTTAGCCAATTAAAAGTTTGCATCCATTGTGTACTTTAGGATAAAGTCTAAATTTTTCATTACCCAATTTTGTTTCACCTTTGCGTATTTCTTCTCTCTTTATTCTTTTTGCTCCCACACTCTGTATCTCCATCACCACACATACTCTTAGCAAGACATACTGTCTCTAAAATCCGTTTATCATTCATCTTCCATCTCTCACCTTAGGGGTTATTCTTCAGGAAATCTTTTGTTGTTGAACACTACAATCCATCTCCCAAATATCCCTATACATGAATAGTTTTATTAGATCAATGTACATATAATGACTCAATTATTTTTAGTCATCACTCACTGTAAGCTTCATAAGAAGGCAAATCTGATTGATTCCAATCAACTCTCTATGAGTGACAAGCCATCTCTAAGTACATAATCTTAATATAACAACCAACCTTTATTTTGCTCACGAATCACAAGAGAGGCAGTCTGAGGGGGCAGATGTATTTCTACTTTCTGTAATGTCAACTTGGGCTTAACTCGAGGGTCTCCTTTGCGATGACTTAGGTGCATGGTTGGGAAACTAGGTCTCATTCTCAGTTCCTCTCCATGCGGGCCTCTCCATGGGGTTTGCTTGATGCTAAGAGCAAGCTTTCTAAGAAATTTAGGCAGAAGCTGTGTCACCTTTTGTGATCCAACCTCACTCTTGCCATACTCATAAACATAGACAGCAACTCTTTGAGAAGAATGTCAGACCCTATTCTACCATCTAATCTACCATCCTCATTATTGTGTCTACTATATATACAATCTGTTCTCGGATATATTGGAGGCTCAGTAAATAGCTCAGGAATAATTTAAATGTCTTTCTCAAAAGCTTCTTTCTCTACTGTGAGAAACTTCCCTTTTTTATGGGTAACTCATTAGTATGGCGTTATCCCCAGAACCCTTGTGGCTTGGCTTGGTTTTAATTCTGAGGAACACCTAGGCAAGTGGAATAGCTTTCTGTACCTGACTCGGTGTTTCACCTGGATGGAGCCTTTATTTCCTCCTTTGGAACCAGGTAATCTATAAAATGTTTATTTTCAGGAAAGCATTCCCAGTATTTCTTAGTTATTACTCATTAGGATATTACCACATTTCTTTGAAAAAATGTTCCATAAAATAGAAACCATTATAGAGCTAGGCCATACTGTTTTTCATTTGGAAATCAATCGACCGGTTTTTACATTTAGCTTTCCAATAAAACTTTGGACTAGACATTAATGTTTAGCTATTACAATAACAGACCTAATGCACATATTGATTTGTAAAGCACCATGCTTTCTTCTGCAAAGTCCAAAGTCTTTACTGAAAATATATTTTTAAAGAATAAATTAGATCCTCTTTTGCCACTCCTTAGAATGGGAGCTATTACATGTACTTAAATAGGATGCTTCTTACTATACACTCCAGAAAGTATTGTTTTAAATTTGTGATCAATTTTCCCTTTATCTACATCTACAGTTAAAATAGATTATCAATACACGGTAAGAGGATAAAAAGCAAATGTTCCAGTTTCTAAACAATTTGGAAGATAAGCAAAGCCTATTTACAGAATGCAATGGAACGAATTACTATGTGGTTTACAGACACAAAAATCTGAGTCTCAGAGAGTAAATAACTTTCTGACTGTTTATCTGATTGCTATGGTCTGTGCTTTTCTATTATATAGTAATTATTTTTCCCCAAGCTATACTTAATAGCCCTTAACAATTCTACTTATAACTGCTAATTTTGACAGAGGAACTGGGTACATCTTACATGTTTTCTTCATAGTTTGTCATATGACCTTTGATAAAAGACTTGAATACTCTCTGAAACTGTTTTGTCAATTTCCGTAGGCGAAGATGATCTTTACTTTGTAAATTCCCAGACTTGTAGTTCCCTGGGACCTATTTTTACCATAACAGTTATCACTTTATATAATGAATTTTTTTTAAAAAAATATGTCTTCTAAATCAAGCTAAGGGCTCAGAAAAATGAACTTCATCTTTTTCTTGTCTGTTCATAACAATTAGTGCAATGCCAGGCCTGTAGTTTCATTACCTTAGTTCAAGAACTCTTTTTCCAGTGCTAGCATTCATACTCTGATTCTTTACTTACTAGTTCAAGTTCCTCTAGTCCTAAAGTTTGTCCAGGTTTTTAAAACACAGCCCTACATTGTAACTCTAGGCTGTCTTCTAAATTCCTGTCTTTGCAGTAAGATTTTCCGAGGGGACTTCTGAATATAGTTCTCATCGTCCCTTCTGCCCCTTCCTCTACCTCTGTTCCAGTTATCTGTGTAAGTATGTGCCTTCTCCTAAAGTCTGTTCTTGAGAAGCGCCTTTTCCACCCCACAGGCGCCCATAATCTCTGCCAAGGCCACTCTGCTTCTCTTCCTGCTACTTCTGTGAGACCCACTAGACTATAACATTGTTCTTTGTGGCCAGAAAAGAAACAAAATCTAAGACTCATGAGACTTTGATCTTCACATATACCAGGCATCACTGAAAAATACAGTGAATATTTAAATAAAAAAACTTATTACAATAAAAAACGCATTGCCAAGAAAAGTGGAATAAGTGTCATCAAAGCAAGAGGGAGTATTTTCACTGTTTTGAAGAAGAGTAAGAGCAATGTGTCTTTTGCTATATTAATTTTTTAATTTAACATTCATCATATTTTTTTTTTACTCACACTTCACGGATCAAACATTTATCTCAATTTCTCTCAAATAAAAACATTATGGTGTGTCCTCATTCATCCTATTCCCCAGATCTGGCACCATGCAACTTCTAGCTCTTCTTCAAAGCCAAAATAAAAGGTAAACATTTTGAATCAATTCAAGACGTGGAGGCAGCCATGACAGTACAGCTAAAGCCATGAAGGAAGATTTTCTGATCTGCTTCAGAAAGTGGTAGGAATGAGGGGATAAATATGAGGGGGATTAACAGCAATGTATCTTTTATTGTAAAATGTTTTTTCAAAACATAAACATTCACTGCAGTTGTTTTTGATCATAGCTCATACTTTCACATGGGCCCCCAATAAGTATATTGAATTTTCCAAGCTTAGTAAAACTCTTGTACCAGTCACTTTAAGAATCCTGAGGGACAGCTTTAAAAGTTGGAAGTACAAAGTGAAAATATTATGTGTCTGGAGCTGGGGATTTAGCTCAGTGGTTAGAGTGCCTGCCTTGCAAGCACAAGGCCCTGAGTTCGATCCCTAGCACAAAAAAAAAAGAAAAAAAAGAAAAAAAAGAAAATACTACATGTCTGTTATAGTAGAAAGGTACTTGCTAGGTAATAACTATTTGTTACTGTCTCAGAAAAAAACGTTCACGCCGAACCTTTCCAGATAACGCTGTATATTTCTGATTTCCTCACCCCAAGCTCATTGTGTTACCAATGCACAGCCCCATCATCTCCAGGGTAAATGTGGACAACTGTCTCTAACATGACCAAACACCTCTTCCCAAGAGTTTGACTACCAGAAAAATATCAGATTCCTGTATTCTATATTTTACTCAGAAAATTCTGCCTACAGGCGATAATTCACCATTTATCCTATCAAAACTCTGACCCCACCTGATGTTAACCTATTTATTTGCCTTCCTTCTTTCTCTTGGCCACGCCCCTCTAGACTCAGATGGGTTTCACCAGGTGAATCTCTTTGCATTCTTTCAGGGCTCAGTTTAAACATCACTAGAGAAGTCAACACCGAATGCTGATCTAAGTAAGCCTTTCTCACCGTGCTTTATTTTTCTGTATGAATCGATACATACATATTTGTTTGTATTCTTCCTTTTTACCAGGACTTAGGTTCCATTAAGTGCAGGAATTTTAAATTTTCATTTACACCAATAGCTTCAGCCCATAAAACAGGCACAGAATAGGTACTTTGTTGTATTTTAAAATTTAAATTTATTACCTTGCTGTAGGATACATTCTGCTTTGGAGTTTAAAACTTCCATTGAGGTCTACTAACCATGCAAATACATTGCATGCTTGTTTTGGAGGACAAACCAAGGAAAAGAGGAGAGTTCTCTTTTGAAATTGGCAAAAAAAAAAAAAGAGAGAGAGAAGTGAAAGGTTCTAGGGGATGAGACATGACTTGGATCGATACTTTTATTGATATTGGAATTTTTAGGTAGAGATGACTATAAATATGTAAGTCTCTTTGCCAGATTCACAGAAATCTTCGAAAGACCATTAGACTCTCCCTGTGATACAGACCAAGGAACTCAGGCTGACTTTATCTCCACTCCAACAGATAAGGTGACCTCGCTTGACATCTGCACTGTAAATCGTGGTGCTGGCTGCTCTGGATTATGTAGCATTTGCTTTATGTTCTGCATTTGGATTGGACTGGGGATAATTGCCATCAACTAGTCGATAAAGAGTTCCAGCATCATCCATTCTACTTTGTTGTTAATGAGCATGTGATGTTCTTTGTTCGTTAAGATTAAAAAAACAAAAAAGTATAAAATATGAGAGATCACTGTCTGCTAATTTCAGTGAGGCAGTACTCTTTCCTAGAAGTTATTAGTCATTCCTGTGAAAATCTGTGCTGATTCCACCTCACCAGCTGTGATGTGAACTTCTTACAGATGCAGAACTTTGCAAAGGGCTAACCCCCTGCTAGAGGCACAGGGGTACATTCTCTTTTTCGTTGATCCATGTAATATCCCTGACCCAAGATCTTCAGGGATGAATTCTCATAATCAAGCCCCTCTGTCAGATGAATTAAGTCTAACCCCAAAAGCTTTATTTTAAATTTCTGGTGATAATTTATAAGCAATTGCTTAATCGTCTGAGGCATTATGAAATCAAACTACTTGAGCTTCATGTATTTCTCTCCAGAAGGAGGAATTATTTTTATAGTATTTTCCAAGTTAATCTGCTCAAGTCTCTTAGATATTTTGCGCATCAGCGAAAATAAAATCTCAGAACGATGACTATGATGAGTTTGAGAAGTAACACTTCTCTCTTGATCCCCATCAAGCTTTAAAGCGCTTTAGTCATGCTACACAAAGAACTGTGATAGACAACTTAAAATACATAAATTAAACATTTTACAAGCCCAGGGAGTTATTTTAGATGGTTGGAACTTTAATAATAAGTAGTAAAAAGGGAAAATTAGAGCAATCGTGGGAAATAGCATCTATGAAAAAAAGGTAGAGCTTAGTTCTCTTGAGTTTTTTTTTTAAAAAGTGTTGTATGCCTTTAGATGATAGTACTTAAGACAAAATCAGAAGACATTGATCATTTAGAACCCAGGATTCTCAATATTTATTAAAGTAAGAGTGAATAAAATCTTCAAAGCTTGCTGCTCATTTATCAGCAACTATTTGTGGTCCAAACCATAGATATCTATGGAATATTTTTTTTCCTTCAGAATTTATTCAGTTAAGGTGAATGATAGATACTTCCTACTTCCACACAACTAAAGTCTTTATTTATAGGTAAATATTTTATGGGGTATTTTATTCCAAAAGATACAAAATTTCTTTGTAAGTTTAACACACAGTGATACATTGAAAAATGGAATGCTCTCATTATCTATAGTCATGATTTAGTTAAGTAATCTTCACCAACAAATCACATCACTGTGAGTCTACTGAATGTTCTTCATGGGGAAAACTTTTTTTTTTTTTTGATTTATCCTTCAGGTGTCTGACAAACATCTTGGCAAGTTACAGATTAGTACTTTGTTTCTCTGAGCAAAGATTAGAGTGAGTCACACCTTCACCAGAAACAGCATGCATGTGTGGGTTGGAAAAGTTAGTTCTTGGGCATGCTAGATGGTGTATGAGGCAGGAATGGTGAGAGGTTAAGGGCACATCTGTACTGTGGCATAAGTAGAAGCAAAATGTGAACAGAGACTCAAGATTCCCATCGTGCACATCTGACCCCAATACGTTAAGATCAATGAGCGATTACTTGCTCAGTTGCCTGTATTTCTTTTTCTTGCCTTTTTCATCTTTCTAGTCTTGTTTTCCCCATTCAATACTCTTTCAATAATCTATAATAAAGTGATAGAACTTTGAGACCTTTAGTGGCCAGAGTGAATCAGAAGATAACCTCCAGGTAGAAAAATCAACAATTCATTTAGAAACAGTTTTGATATTACTGCTTTTTAATAAGGTAAGTAGAAACTTATTAAACAACTATTCCATTTTCTACAGTATTCTCTGTGTTACTTTTCTATGTACTTCTACTGGCTTTTTGATTTAAAAAAAAAAATCTGCATTCTCATTGGTCCAGAAGCCGGGAAGAAGAAGGGAAAGAAAATTTTAAAAATTTCCCAGTCAGAGATTTTGGGAAAAAAAACTGGAACTATAAAGGAGCTTTAAAACCTTTAGATCATTTGCATTAAAACTAAAATGGTTACATGGAACACAAATATAAAGGAATCATTATTGAGCACATTCAATTTTCCTCGTTATTTTTTATTCATTCAACTTTTACTCAATGAAAGAGTCTCAAACTAATCATCCTCTCTTCTTATCATTGCCATCTAGGCCTAGATATTATGGTTAAATTGCTAAAGAAGCTAGCTTTACTTTATAATTCATTTTTAAACAACGGAAATTGGCAGATGAATTCAGAAAGAGAGAAAAGTAAACACAAAACAAAACAGAGATGCACACTGAAATCCCTTGTATATGAACCTTGGTTTATTTGTGTAAGGGCCACCTGCTTCTGAAAAGCAAATACAACATCTAAAAGAAACAGAGAGCTCTTAGGTGGTCCCTTCTGCAGGCCGGAGTGGAGTCTACAGCTACTCTGGGAGCGAAGGCCAGTGTAGGAGAAATTGATGTCTCTTTAGTTCTTGTTGTTAGAACAGTTTCCAGCTAGGACACCTGCCAGGTACTGAATTATCACTTTGAAGTTTTCATGAGTTTATTTATTTATTTTTTTGTCTCATTCCAGAATGATTTTAGTGGATAATTCCCATCTCTGTTTCAGGGTGTGCTTCCTAGGAGACTTCCAAGACAGGTCTGTTCTTTTTTTACTGAATATACTTCTCAACTGTGTGCTTAATTTCAGAGTTTACTGAGAAGTTTAAGGGTTCAGCTGCCCACAAAATAACACCTTACAACATTCAGAAGGGATTAAAAAGCACGATGAACTCTGTTTCCACCCTGTTTCCCACTTTAGGAATGAAATTGATTCCCTGCTTATCTGAGAGGGAATAATTTTTTCTCATTATGGCCTTTATTTAGGAACATTTCTTTTTATTCTCAAAGGCAAAAGAGGTTATGACTATCTAAGGGATAAAATGCTTACTGTATATTTATTTCTAAATTCCACTAAGATTTTTCTATCTTATTAGACAAGATACATAATCTCCAAATACTGTTATAAAAATTTCTGAGCATTTTGCTGTTTGTCTAAAAGAGAGACATTGTAAGTTTTTTTGTTTTTTTTTAACTGAATAAGATGGTTTTACAAAAGGAGGTAACAGCCTCAGTAGGTTCTCGGTGTCACACACTGCTCAGTGTAATAAAAGGCAGGGGCCGTGGAAACTCTAGTTATTTTAATCTTTCCGGGTCATGCTCCAGAGAGCACACAGGCATGGATTGTGGCTAATGATCGATGCACCTTTACAGTGTGACAGAGTTGCTCTACGTTCTGGAGACCCGTGTGCTGATGAAAGACAACTTGGGTTGGTAAGAGAAAACATTATTGGAGAAAGAGCACTAGCTACCTCCTCACATGCTTTTACTTTTTGCTACGTGATCTTGGGCAAGTAACATTTTGGACTATAATTTCTTTATTTTTAACATTAGCACAATGAAAGTTACGAGAACAATTGTTTTGAGTCAAAGATATTTATGTAAAATACAGATATATGACTGTAATTAAATACATTGTCACCATGTGATCTTTGAACTCCAGGAAATTATTACCCACTTGAGGCAGGAAAATTACAAATTTGTTCAAGGTATTTTAAACTAAATTCTCATAAATGGGAGAGGGGTCAGGTGAGAAGAAACCAGTGGGCTTCAGGGGTGAGTTGGGCCTTAACTATGTTATCTGCAGAATCACCAGTGGAAACTGAGATGGGAAGGAGAGTTGTGGATAGTAAATGTCTAAAGATAAGAACAGGAAATTCAGCATGACTTTGGATTTGTGTGTAAAAGCACCCAGATGAGCAAATGAATTTCTGCATATTTCCAACTTCCAATTTGAACTCAAAGAATATGTTTTTGTAGGATTGTCTGTACAGTTAATCATGAAGTTGGTATTTACTAAACTCCTACTGTCTGTCTAATTTTTTGCTTGAGTAGGATGAAGAATAGTAAAGACATGATCTCCACTTTCTTGAGGTTACAGTCTAGTGTGAAAATCAACCAACCTCAAGAAAACAAACACAAAGTATTATAAATAAATAAAATTCTATGAGAAAAAAAAATCTTCGCGTATATACTCTAGATGGGTGATCTAGAAAGGATTTTTTTTATGCTGGCCAATTTTTAAATGAGACTTCAAAAAGACATAGTTCACCTGCAAAACACTAATGAGAAGAATTTTATTGACCTGAGGTGGGCCTTGTTAACAATGTAGGATCCCGGGCACCACTGCAAGTCTACTGAATCTCAATCTGTACTTTTAGCAGCTCTCTAGGGAATTTGTATGCATAGTATATTTGAGAAAGATAAAATGATCAATTAATCCACATGTATTTCTTTGGTTAGATGGGAAGAGGCTTTTTCACCTAAGTGCGACTGGAAACCAGATTACAATGAATTAGTTGTGTGAGTAGGATGTAAGGAGTGAGGTGCGAGTAGCCCGTACAGAAGTGTGATTTGGGGCAGCAGCTGAAAGGGACTATAGAATGAAGAAAAAGTGTTTAAGATAAAAGGTGTGTATTTGTATGTGTAAAGGTAACATCAAGATGAGAGGGAGAGTGACAACAAGAGTAAAGGGAGAACAACAAAAGATCAGAGACATGGAGAATGAAGGATGAGGATGCGAGGTGACAACAGTTAGCCTGTGATGGGAGATGTGACACTTACTTTACTGGAATAGGATGGAGGGTGGAAGGATGTGTGTCCTGTAGATTTATTGAGGGGAATATGAGCAACTTCTGGACAGTAATTGTCTCTTGTCAGTGAAACATAAGGCATGTGCATCGGCTGTAAGCAAGCAATAAAGGGTCAGGATTTTGCAGAGTGACAAATGACGAAATAATCCCTCCAAAAAACCAAAAACCAGGCCACATAATTAACCATGGCAGAATTACTTGATAGTGTTCACTACCTTCTTAAATTCAGCAATCAGCTTTTATAGTAAAATCCCCCCAGTTACAAGTCTCTCTCTTCGCCCCTAGCTGTGCTCACATTTATGGGCACAGGTGTAGAGAAGGCAGATGGTCGAGCTCATGCAAGGTTGGAGTTAACAATCACAAGTTATCCGTTAACATTGCGATGTGTCTAAATCAAGTCCTCGGCAACTGTTTCTGTCTATAGCAGTTAAAGGTTAGATGCAGATAGTTAGCCCAAATGACAGTAATATGGTGACGATCTCTCCTGTGTGCTCAGGTTTTCTGTGCCTTTTTTGGAAGCCTCACAACAATGCAGTGACTTAGGTATTATTAGCCCCATTTTGCTAATGAAAACTGAGTATAAAAAGGGTTTCAGTAAACCATAAGTCAACTATAATTCAGGGTCCGATTAAGATCTATTTAATAAGATCTGTGTAACTCCCACCACAAGAGCCATTTCATTATAACAATGGAAGTAATTTAAAGAGAGAGAGAGAGAGAGAGAAGAGAGAGAGAGAAAACAAGCTTTTTCATTTGTTTTGGTTTAAAAGTAAAAAGCTGCTGATTTTCATTATTTTTTTTTCTCCTTCAGCGGCATGAAATTGAGTGAAACATGACATGTGTTTTCTCTTTTCAACTTTAGGCATGCATCAAGTAAATATAAAATTTTGGAAACTTTGCTTCTTGTATTTCCTCACTAGTGTGTGAGAAATTTGCAAGGAAGGTTCATGCTAGACATGTAGGGAACGCCTCACTGTCTGCTTTGCTGTTCCAGGACTGAAAGCCGGGCCCTCAGCATGTGTAGGCAAGAGCTCTACCACTGAGCTACACCCCCAACTCCTTCCAAATAATTTATCTGTGACTTGGTACTTCTTTCTTGCAGAACGTGAAAACTACCTCATTTATTTTGAGTGGCATTATGGCTTATATCTAGATGTTCCCCCAAAGCTCATGCAGTCACAGGTGGGCTCTTCAGAGCTGGCTGCATCTGGGGGTGTGATGCTGGGATCAAGGGTGTGTGATTACTAAGTCAGTCCACTGACTGGTTTAGTACAGTTTTGGGTGTAGATGATGGGAAGGCCCGCCCTGGGTGTGGGTGGCACAAAAGGCTGGTAGCCTGGGTGGGACACAAGGGAGAGGCAGGCTTGCTACCGCTTCTTCTGCTGTTCCACTGCTGCTGCCTCCTGCCTGCTCTGCCATGAACTTTCTCCTTTGCCATGCTGCCCTGCCTTGCAGCCAGCTAGGGACTGACGCCTCTACAAACTGTGGGGTGAAATAACACTTTCCTCCTTTAACTTGTGGGTTATTTTGTCTTAGCAACAAGAAAAGTAACTAAGACAACTGGTTTGATTTGCAAAATATTAAGCAGTACAATCCCAGGGTAAGCATCAGTCATAGTAGAAATTGGGTAACAAGGTGGGAGGTCTCCAAGGGTCTGGAAATGGAGAGGAGGGCAGGCAGAAGCCAGTAGAGCGAGTATGTGGTTGGGCAACTGGAGTGCCACTCCTTCGCTCGATCCAGTCGATGCCCCGCAGTGGAGGAGTTCAAGGTCTGTGCTGTCATGACCCAAGAAGACAGATAACCTAAAATGCTATGAAATTTAGATACATTCTATTGTGACACTAAACACAGCTGACTGGGTAGACCTGTGAGTCTCCAGCTTGCCAATTCTGATGATAGACATACTTTTACCTATGACAAAGATTTAAATCACCAGTGTTAAAATAGACAGACACTTAAAATCTTTGTTAATTGGTTTATTGAAGAAGTATGATCTACATATGGTCCCTGACTTGTGACAGTTTACTTTAGGATTCTTCAACTTCGTGATGATACAAAATCAATATGTATTCAGTAGAAACCACACTTCAGATTTTTGAATTTTCATCACCTTCCCAGACTAGTGCTATGGCATATGGCTCTAACACGATGTGACTGCGAGCCGTAGACCCCAGTCAGCCGTGCAATCAGGAGGGTCCAACAACCAACACTCTATTTATGGCCTAGTGTGTTAAGTTATGACCTTTTGCAGGTGAGGTGGATTAAATGCATTTTTTTTAATTTTTTTTTAATTTTTTTTTATTTATTTTAAACCAAGAGCATGTATTGGTACATTCTACATACATTGATCACATTCATTACATTTATTCTGTACCTATACATGGTACATCTTGGTTCTCCCCCTCTCCTCCGCCCCTCCCCTCTCCTCCCTCCCCCCTATTTATATCAGGTTCATTCATCATTTTCCATATTTTCCCTTTCCCCTCTCTTTCTCCTGTTGCCTTTCTACTTTTCCCCTTCTTCCTTAAATGCATTTTTTGACTTATGGCACTTTTAATTTCTGATGACTCTATTGAGATTCAATCCAATGGTAAGTCGAGGAACATCTGTACTTAAAATAACTGCAGTTAGACATCTTTTTACAATTTAGAGAAGTTACTACTTAAGAGAAAAAACTACTTTCAAACCCAATGTAAAGGAAATTAAGGAAAGTATGCTTAAAAAAAAAAAAAAAGTGTGGTCTTCTCTTTAACTAGTGGGTTGTTGGTAATAGCCAAACAAGAGCTTCCTTCTGATAGAAAGTAGAGAAATCTTTGTTCAGCAGTGATTCTCATTTATACACCAAAGAGTTCACAGACCTAATCAATTTATCATAACAAACCTCCAGGGGTATCAACAAGAGCATTATGGGCACAGCAGGTAAGTTTTCCAACAATAATAATATTATGCTTCCTCCGCATAAAGAATGATTTTAGCAGCTTAATGTTTCAGATAAGTCAAATCCACAAACAAACAAAAGCCTCCATGACAAAAGTCACAGCCTATTAGCTAAGATTCACCTGTGATATCTAATTTCATCTTAGGAGCACTGGAAATATGAATAATGTTCTATCTTAGGTGCATTTCTTTCTGTTCTGTACATATGACTCCTACTTTTGTGACTTTATATTTGGATTTCTTTCTCCTTACTAGGCACCAGTTACTAGCTATTAAAATTCTATCAGCCTGCCAACCTCAGTCTCAAAATAGCTTCCTCTTCACTTACCCCAGCACTAGTGGTGATACTCAGGCCCATTGTGTACACTGCCTCCACAAGACAGGAGTGCGTAGCTTGGAGAAATCCAGGGCACCCACCCCTTCTAATTTTTAAAACAGCCTTTCAGTTTCCTACTCCATCACTGTTTCACTCCAACAAGATTTTGCAGTAATTAATGGTGACAAGTTTCTCTCCTTTTGTATTTGTTGTAGGCCACTTCTTCCAGTATTTATATGAACCTTTGTAGTCAGTCATATGTAACCTGTGGGGCATTATGTTCCAATGAACTTATTTTTCTATCTAGATCCATAAACGCATTTTGCGAATCATTTCCCCATTACTTTATCGTTCTTTAAACTGCCTGCAATCACACCAGCCTATACATATAAGATTATCGTTCATTTTTTTTGCACCAAAAGCACAGTAACAGCAGCCTCTACTGCCAGGTTTCCAGATTTTGCTCATCCCTAGTGGTTGTTCTGAACATTTCCGAGCAATTCTCAGAAATCTCTGTCACTTGTTCCTGGCCAGATTCGCTCGTCCTTTCCACTCTGATCTCCTCCTCTTGCTACTCTGCTGCTGTGATATGATGGTCTGAAAACGCCAGCCGTCTGCTTAAATTTTCCACTTCTGTTACTCCCACTGAACACTCAGCATGGGGACAGCGTGCTTGCCTTCCTTCTGCCTCTGCTTCTGAAGCCTAAGAGGGAGCTGAAGCCTAGGAGGGGCCTGACTTCCCACAGAGTGACTCGTCTCTCCCCTTTCATGTTTGCTGTTAGGCTTTCTATTCTTTATGCAACAGCTTTGCTGGTCTTTGGTAATGTGTCTTTTCTTCTCACTTCTGCCTGAGGATCCTCAATGGTGTTCTCTCTCATATTGAATAAATCCTAACCCTGCTCTGGCCTTTGAGGCTCTGGGTGCTCTCAACCCTCCCCTGACTTGCCAAACTTCCTCTTAACGCTCTGTCTTTTGTTCTTTTGCCGCAGCACCCGGGCTTCCTTGCTCTACTGTGAACATGCCGCCGTATACCTTCTTCGGAACCCTGGAGATCCTCTTCCATCTGCGCAGCACGCAGTACTTCCCCTCATATCCATACACCTTGCTGTGTCACTTCTTTCAGGATTCCTCAAGCAAACAGTAAGTACGACGTTAGCTAAAGTAGCATACGTCTCACGTGTCTTACTCCTTGTTCCACTTTGACTTTTATTTTCTTCTTAGCACCTATTGCTTTCAGCCATCATATTATATATTAATTTTTTATTTGATTTCATTTGATTTCTACTTTTCCTGGTGGGAAAGACAGAAACTTCATTTTCATTGCTCTGTCTCTTGCACCTTCGACAATGTCTGCTCTCAGTTATATTTGTAATAAAGAAATTGTGGACAACCTAGTATTTGAAACAGGTATTTTTCTTCCCTTAAAGCTTAGGGTAATCAATGCAAAATATTAAAGATAATACCTGATTGCCCCTACACATTGTTTACTTAGAGCTGCCAGGCTCGGATCCTTTCTTGAACTTAGTCTGTGCCTTCTCCACACAGTGGGGGTCTAACCCAAAGATGTGCACAGCTGAATGCCCCGGTTGTCCTTAGTTTCAGGCAAACAGATAATTTCTTTGGTAAGCCCAAGGTCTGCCTCACCCCTGGCTTCTGGGAGTGATTCTTTTCAGAGATAATGGAAATACAACATCCATCCTCTTCTAGAAAGATGTTGCTTGTATTAATAAGGGTACTCTGCTCTCTTACCTTAAAATGCTTATTTACAAGGAAACATTCCCCGAGCTGAAATATTTGACTTCCCAATACAGATTATGCTGAATCCAGACGTTTTCTTTTTTATGAAATTTCTTCCTGACTAAGAGGAAGGGGAAGGGAGACAGTTATATCCTGGTCCCTGCTCCTCACTGTTTCCTCTTAGCGAATGCTTCATCACAGCAAACATTATTTCTTCAAATAACTTTTTGATAAAGAGACATCCAAGTTCATGTTTAGAAAAATATATGAGGTGTCTTTAAATATGCCGGAATATAGGTCTGTAAATACACTTAACTAAAGACAGTGAAACATCTAACATCTCAGGTTGACCCATTTGATTTTGTTTTCCTTACTATACTTACGGCTTCTCCAGGAGTACAGTTTTCATAAACACGTATCACAAGGGACTACCGAGACTGTCCTGTTCAGAACAAAAGGAAAATCTTCATTGAAGTTGCACCATGCTTCCATTTTAGGTCATAAGGTATTTGTAATGCTTACAATGGAAGTTTTCCAAACTTTATTAAAAAACAAAACAAAACAAAACTTTGGAGGTCCAGCATCTACTGTGGTAGTTTTTGTTTATTTTCCATCTCCTTCAAAGAAGCCATCATATTTTTGAACTCTCTGCAATCCATATTTCATGCTAAATAACCCCTTTCTGTGCTATTAGGAACTAAAAAAGAGCACGTGAGGACATCTTTCTATCCAGTTATTGCTTGTGAATTTGTTCTAAATCCAGAGAAGTGCTTTTTAGCCTATATATTTGTGGCTGGCTCGAGGAATTATGGGGAGTAGTTGAAAGGACCATGGACATTATCTCTCCTCTGTCACTTCTTCAAGTGTTTGCTCACCTCCCTTCTCTCAATCAGATCTCCCATGAATGCTCTGTTTAACAAACCCTGGCTCCTCTTCCCCCTTACTGCCTTGGACCTGGGATTCTCGGTCCTTTTTATGTTGACTGGGATCATCTTTTATTAATGTCCACACATCCTTTAACTGTCTACTCAAGAGAGGAAGCTTCATTCCCATTCCAGAAGCGTGGCTGGACTTAGTGACTCTCTCCTAGTGAATAGAACATGGAAGAAGTGATGGGATGTCCCTTCTATGACAAGGATATAAACCTCCCCCCCCATTTTCTCTGAGTAATATAAGCTTGTATATGACAAATGATGTGTGAGAGGATCACATGGTGAGATTGTGAAAGCTCCTGCCAGCTGCCAGGTGAGTTATCTTCAGGTGATAACTTTGGCCGGCCATTCGATTTCCCCCCCGGAGAAACCCTGAGTCCTAAACTAGCCACGAAACGGCTCCTGGATTTGTGATCATATGAAACAATGTGAGACAGTAAGTTCTTATTTTAAGCTGCCAAGTTGAGACGTAACTTGTCAGACAGCAACAAATAACCTACGTGATGTGATACAGGTTTTCTTTTTATTCCATATACAACACGTTGTGCTTTGTACATTGTGATAGCCACATCTGGATGTTGAACTATTAAAATATGACTATTGTGACTAAGGAATTAAATTTTTAGTTTTAATTAATTTAAATTTAAAAAGCCACATCTGGCCTAACTATTGTATTTTACTGTGCTCTATCAGATAGTCTATTTATTATGTCATTACTTTATTGTCTGTTTTCCTCAACTAAAATATAGGAATTTAAATTTCTTTAAAACAGAGATTTTTACGTGTCTTCACAAAGGTACTTAAGGGTCTAGAATAGTATCTGATATGTAAGAGATACTCCATAAACAAAATGTGTCTCAGTTTAGGCAGTAATAACAGCACCACAGATAGATCTATTTCTCTCAATTCCGAAGCCTTGGGAGTCTAAGGTCAAGGAGCTAGCTGATTAAATTCCTGGTAAAGGTCTTCCGCGTTGCAAAGGAACAGCTTGTTACTGAGTGATCGCATGGCAGGCTGATCAGCTCTCTCGAGCCTCTTTGGCGATTGAACCCAGGGATTTGTGCATTAGTCGAGTGCTCTGCCTCTAAGCCACATCTCCAGCCCCTCTTATGTCGTTTTATTAAGGGCAGTGATTCCATCATGAAGACTCAGGGACTAATCATCTCCAAAAGATGGCAATTGTTGTGGCGCATGTCTATAATCCCCATGCTCAGGCTGAGGCAGGAGGATCACAGGGATATTGGGGCCAGCCTGGGACACATGGTGAGTCCAAGGCCAGGCTGAACTAAGCAAGATCCTGTTTCAAAAAAGTTCTAAAAACTTGAAGTAGATTGAACTAAACTCTCATGAAAATCTTTTCTACACTTAAAACTATATAATTCTATCTCCCTTGAAATGTCATTTTTAGCAACTTTTAATCAGCTGTTTTGCTGAATGAACCATCCAGCAGATGTCTAGATAGTAGAATTTCCCAATCACTAATAAATTCCACTCCAGTTTTGCCAGCTATTTTAGGCAAGCAACCATCGTTCTACACTGGCTCTGACTGGATAGTCCTGGGTGTGTAAATGTTTTCATGTCTTTCTTCTGCCATGCTCATCCACCTGCTCTCTCTCTCAGGCACACGCTCAGTGTCGGAGATTTTTGTACAAATATCTCCTTGGCATACAATTCTATATCACATTATACTGCTTTTAAATAAATGTAACTTTACATTTCCCTACCAAATCATATGTCCCACCACTTTGTGATTTTTGTAAGACCTGGGTCTCTTCTTCTTCCTCTTCCTCTTCCTCCTCCACCTCCTCCTCCTTTTCTTCTTCTTCTTCTTCTCTTCCTCTTCTTCTTCTTTTCTTCTTTTTTTTTCTTCTTCTTCCTCTTCTTCTTCTTCCTCTTCTTCTTCTTTTCTTCTTCTTCTCCTCCCCCTCCTCCTCCTCTTCCAATTCATTATAAATAAAGACTTCTGAGCACTATTCCTTTTTCCTATTTTCTTTTAAGGATTTTTTTAGTTTCTACAAATACTGATTTTTTTTCTTGGCTTACTTCTATCTTTTTATTAGACTTTTTTTGTTCATTTGGAACCTTTTCTCCCATTTCTGCACGTGTTTAGAATGCACTGGACCAACTTGTGATACCCTGGGTAAAAGTGTTACTTCCAGTCCTGGTATTATTGATGTGATAACCTGCTCCCAAAATCTCTTCCAAACTTACTATCTTTAATTGAAAAGAAGAGAAACGCCTCTCAAGCATTTCAGTATCAATAGGTCAAAATTTGTGTGTAGTTTTCCTGAGTTACCCAAAAGAAGCAGGGAACGGTCAGAGTATTTGAGTTTTAGCCATCTCTCCATATGTCTCTAGGCACATTCCAAGGCAGTTTCTCAAACTTCTCAGGGCTGGGGATGTAACTTAGTGGTAAAGTATTTGCTTATCAAATGCAAAGCCCTGTTTTTGATCCCCAGCACCATAAAAAAAAAAAAAAAGAAACGAACCAAAAATTTCAACCATGTCTTATTGCCTTGCATATCTTTTAGCTTCCCAAGTCTTCCTCTTAGGTGTATTAAAAAGATTTATTATAGTCGACAATGTGTATGACTCTATTATAATATAAGAAATAGGATAAGAAGGGCTGAATTTATACTGTCTGGTAAGAAATCCTAACTTCTAGTTACTCAGTATAGTCCTGAATTTATTTTCTTCTTTTCCTCTTTATATCACATTGTTTTATTTTCTAGTCTCATGTTTCAGTTAATTTTCCTTCACTGCCTTTCAATTTCTTTGACTTTCTGAATTTCTCAGAACTTATTTCCATTAAGAATCTCTTCTATGGTTTCTGGAAAGTCAAAGCATATGGAAGAATTATTCCTACATTTGTTTTCTCTAATGTAAACATGAATGTGCATCAATGACAAACATAACTTGTGACTTCCTCAATTAAGAACTCAAACAGAATACTGTCGGAAAGATTGTACTGGGCTCTCAAACGTCTCACTTTGAACTACAGTCCTGTGTCACTTAATGACGAGATACATTCTAAAAAACGTGACCTTAGGTGACTTTGTCACTATGTGAACATCATGGAGTGTAGAGTACCTCACGTACCAAGACAGATATGACGTCACCTGGTGATTTTAATCTTGTGGGACTACTGTTGTGTATGCTGTCCATCTTTGACCCAAATGTCCTGGTTCTATAGTTTTTTCTAACTTTCTCATAAAATGCCACTGCAAATATTGCCTCTTTGCCAAACATTTTGCCTCCGGAGTTCTTGGAAACCTCCTCGGGAGGCCTGCAACCCCCATTGTAACTGCACGTTACGTCGGAGCTTCTTGGACTTGAGATTCAGGTTCTTCAGAATCACCTAGAGGGTTTGCTAGAACACAGCGAACCAGCACATTCGAGGTGGGAGAGAGAATCTGCGTTTCCTGCAAGTTACTGGCTGCTGCTGTCTAAGGACCACACGGAGAGTCCCTGGATCATGGAGTCTAGAACTTATTAGCACGCCTGGCAGCTCGCAACAGTGACTGAAGACTAAGTGCAGGACAATCAGCAGCACTTTTTATTCACTTTTTACTTAGCAGAAATTTTGCTGCCACACACATCTGCTTTCAAGATTTCTCCTCATATGCTGGGGCCGTTCCTGTAACCACATTCTTAGCCTTCTCATAACTGAACAATTTATAGGTCAATTTAAAATTTTCTTCCTCAACTCAGTTTGTGATTCTTTAAGGGGTAGAAATGAGGAAGGTAAATCCTACTGAGGAACATTATCAGTCTCTCTCCAGCCCTTTCAGATGTTTGCAGCCACCCTCCATTCTAACGGTGTTGGTTTTCGGACAGATAGGTGTCAAGCGTAAACAGCAGCGGCAGCAACGACAAATCTCAGCACACTCAGAAATTCATCTCTTATTTTCACTTCATTTCCAAACATCCCACTCACTTTTCTCCCCAGACTCCAATAATAACTATCACAGCTTCATGCATATGTACACATTTGGCGACTTCAGGGATGTATTAAATTTGGCAAATCAAATAGATTATATGTTATTTATCCTGGAAAACTTCACAGTTTCATCTTGGGCCTCAGCCAACAAATAAAGTCCCAGGGTAGTAAGCCCCAGACTCCTCCAGAAGTCCACCTGAGAGTTCTTTTCAGCTGATGGCACCCAGCTCTTACTGACATATTTTAGGTAGAGATTTACATGAACTTCAAAGTCTTCAAAAGCAATGTATCAGCTATTAAAATACCAGCATTCACTTACATAGTGAAAAATAGTAAGTCATAAATCATTTCATAGTTCTGTTTATTTTTTAACAGATGAAAGTTTTAAAAAATTAGTAAATCTTCCCAAATCAGTGAACTAGCTAACATTTATTTTCTCTATTCCTGCATTTGCTGCTTTTTTGTATAACAGTGGTAATAAAAGTTATAAGCAATCCTTAATCACTTATTAATTGCTGAAGATGAGGGGTAAGCAATTTGCCTGTATTATTGCACACCCCTTACAAAAATCCTGTAAGGTAGATTCCTATTCATATGTTATAGATGAGAAATTTGTGATGAAGTATGTAACTTGCTCAAGGTCACAAACAACTAACCAGCCCTAATTCCCAACTCCAACCTGAACTCATTTTTCTGTGAGTATTACAACAGATAATAGTCACCAGCGTGCTGATTTCCTGGCTCTACTTTGAGGTTTCTCTAAGGTTCTTCTATGGCAAGAGCCCAAACGGGCAGAGTATATTGGGTTGCGCCTGTAGTAGAAGTCATAGGATAACCCAGACAATCAGTGATATAACTGGCTGAATTAGGGAATGTAAAAAAACTCTGTAAAAATTCTAGAAAAGATACTGACTTGCCAGGTATTTTATAACCATAAGAGCCAGCTTTCCAGATTTCTTTGAGCAATTTGAAGTAGATACTATATAAGGACTTAGCTGTTTTTTCATCCATAAATATATTTCCCTGTATGAACTATCATTTTATCTGTCCTTATTTTACCTCAAAAATGTTTCTCTTTGATTGAAGCCAGAATTGTATGGGCATCCTGAGTTTGTTTACATGTCCAGTTATATATATATTTAGGAATGCTTTAAAAAGCCTTACGCATACCAATTATTTTTTGTTTCTATTGGAGTCAAAGTAGCAATAGTCCTTCTTAATTTCAATAAACATAAAGAGCTAATCAGGATGCAAAAGTAAAATGACACTTCTTTGTCACTAGAAGTAACTCCTTCTAAAGCTGGCTTATGTACAATCAGGATCTGAAAAGCCTTTAAACAGTAATTAATACATACTTGCTGTGGTGTTACTGAGTCAATTTCCAGATGATGAATTAGTTGTAGAACATTTATATTTTTCTTTATAAAGAAAAGAGAAAAAATATCATATAGCATAAGATTCACCATATTAAAGCATACAATTCAGTAATGTTTAGTGAATTTATAAGGTTGTACGATCAACACTACTAGATAGAACATGGTCATGATTCCACAAAGAAAACTATACGCATTAGCAATCCTCAGCCATTTCTATCTCTCCTTTTCTCTTCATGACTACTAATCCATTTCTACTCCTGTGGATTTGTCTATTCTGTGTATTTTGTGTAAATAGAAACATTCACTGTGTTTAGCTTTTTTCTCTAAATGCAATGTTGTCAAGATTTATCTATGTCGTAGCATATATCAGTACTTTATTACACTTTATAGCTGAATAATAATCACTTGTATGTTTACCATTCATCAGCTGTTAAATATTCAGATAATGTCTATATTTTGGCTACTGTGATCATATGTGTTGTGCACTTGAAATGACTGTGTATTTTGCCACTTCTCTGGGGCATGATCTACATGTGTCTGTTAGATCTAGATGGCAGTTGGTTTGTAGTGTTGGGTAAGTCTTCTATTTCCCTGCTGATCTTCTGTCTCATTGTTCTGGCCATTACTGAAAATTAGATATCACAGATTCCAACCATTATTTTTAAATTTTTTATTACTTCCTTCAATTTTTTCAGAATTTGCTTCATATATTTGGGGGCTCTGTTAAATGTATATACATTTATATTTGGTATAAATGATTTGTTTATTGTTGACTGTTTCATCTTACCCAAATATTGCCCTTTACTAATGGTTTTTGTCTGTCTAACATTCTATTTTGTTGAATATTAGTTTAAGTACTCTAATTATCATTGAAAAGAATATCTTTTTCCTTCATTTCATGTCAATATTTTTGTATTTTTGATGCTAAGTATTTTCTTTATATGCGCCACATACGTTGGGCATGACGTATATGTTTTCTCATTCTGCTAATCTCTGCATTTTAACTGAACAGTTTAATCCATTTACACTTAATTTAATTACCAATAGGACTTTGTCTATTTCTTTTTACTAGTTGTTTATCTGTCTGTCTGTCTATCTATTGTTTTGCATTTCTTTCATTACTGTTCCTTTTTTGGTATTATTTTCCACTGTGCCAATTTGATAGTCCTCCTATATCTCATACTATATTTTTAAATATTACTTTTGTAGTGGGTGCTCTGGAAATTACCCTCCATGTCTTCATACAGATCTATTCCTGATCAATAGCAACTTAATTTAAATATTATGTACAAACTTCATTTCCTTCTTTTATGCTATTATTTTCACCTGTTATATATTTAAACATTGTATATCTGTCAATTTAGAGTTATAATTATTGGATTATAAAATTATCATTTAAACAATAAGGTCCAAAAAAGACATCAAATAATGTAGGTCAAAAACTTGCAAAAAATATGTTTATACTGTCTTTTGTATTTATTTAGTTGCCTATCAGTACTCTACTTCTTAGTGTTGTCTTGAGTCACCATGTGGTGTGCCCTCATTTACACTTAGAGGAATCTTCAGAATTTCTTGCAAGGCAGGTTTGCACCAGCAAATTATCTTGATTTTAAAATTTGGAAATATATTGATTTCTCCATTACTGAAAGATTGTTTGGGTTGACAGTGTTTTTTCCTTTGAGCATTTTAACCAACTGTGTTATGCTCCTGCTGGCCCACAGCATGTCTGATGATTTTGGTTGTTGATCATTTTTAGCATACCTTGTATGTACTGAGTCATTCGTCTTGCTGCTTTCAAGATTCTTCTGTTTTTGACTGTCAAAAGATTGTTCATAATATGTCTAGATAAAGCTGCCTTTGAGTTTACCCTTCTTGGAGTTTGTTAGCTTGTTAGATGTGTAGATTAATTTTTTAAATTGTTAGGGAGTTTTTGGCCATTATTTATTCAAATATTCTTTTAGACCTCTTCTATCTTTTCTTCCTGAGACTCCTATTATCTACATTTTCATAGATGATAGTGTCCTATAATTCTTTGAAGCTTACTTTTTTTCCTTTCATCTTTCCATTCCTCAGAGTGGATAGCAAGTATCACTTGACATATCAAGTTTGCTAATTATTTTATCTGTCCAGTGAAATGTATGGTTTGTCTCTTACAGTGAATTTTTCATTTAAGTTATTGCATTTTCTTTTTTGTTGTTGTTTTATTTCTGTTTTGTTTTGTAGGGGTTCTTTTTGTTTTTTTTTTTGGTGCTGGGATTGAACGCAGGGCCTAGTACTTGCTAGGCAAGCATTCTAACCACTGAGCTAAATCCCCAGCCAAATTAGTGCATTTTCAACTCAAGAATTTCTATTTGATTCCCTTTTATAATATTTATCTTTATTAATATTTTTTATTAGTGATACATCATTGCACTATCTTCTTTTAGGTTTTCAAATACAGTTTCCTTGAGGGCTTTGAACATATTTTAAACAATGATTTAGTTTTTAGTAATTACTGGATCTGAGATTCATCAGAGATAGTTTCCAGTCATTGTTTTTTTTCTTTTACTGCTTGTTGACTATACTTGCTTCTTTGTATGTTTCGTAACTTTTTGTTGAAAACTAGGCATGTCAAATAACTCGGCAGGTATGAAAATGAGCTTTTCCCCTTTCCCTGGGTTTTTCATTACTGCTGCTACATGTTGTGGTTGTTTCTTTAGTGACTTTTATGAACTAATTCTGTGAATTCAGTATATCATTATATGTTGCCTCTGAAGTCTCTACTCAGCTTAGTAGGATTTGCTAATGATTACCTCAGAGTTGGCAAATGATTTGACATTTTTTTTTTTAATGCCTGTAACTAACCTACTTGCCTTTTCCTCCACTTACAGGCTCTGTGTGTTTGTTGGAGCCTGTCTTCTACACTCAGGTCTGTCTCCTTTCCACTGTCCCTTAGCCTTCATTTCTTGCTTGCAGAACCTCAAGCTCAATCAGAAGTGAGAGTTAAGGACTTTCCAGAGTTTTCTGAGGATCCGCACATGACACATGCATATGGCCCTCTAGCTTTCTAGGAGCATGTTGGAGCGTTTGCAGACACTGCAAACCTCTTGTTTGGGAGATTTTCTTTTTAACCTTTTAGGGTTAGTTATTGCTTGTTCTACCTGTTATTGTGTCTGGCTGCAGAAAATTTTGATAACTAGTCCATACAGAAAAGCTACTAGCAGAGGCAATGTTTCACTGAGGTCAAATAAAGACAACCCTTTCCAGTGGAGTACCTTGCGGAATCATCCGCCCACTAGGGTTGGTAATCACTCCTATTTTGGAGTAAAAAATTCAGAACTTCATAGTTTTTAAGGCTTTTGCAATGCTGGAGAGCGAGAGATGAGGATGGGATTAAGGTTACATGAAAATGCCATGAAGCTCACTGTTTTTCTCAGAGATTGAACTGCTTCTTTTCACTAAAGCTTCTCATTCTCTGGATTGCTAAAACCTTTGGTCGATTTTCAACTTTTTGGGAAGAAAGGTGAGTATGGTAATGTTTTGCGATAATTTTTTTTGGTTTTATGGAAGAAAAACTGTTCAAAGGTCCTTAATTCCAAGTATTTTCATTGATGTCATCTTTTACAACATTGATTCTTAAATGCTTTATTGTTAGTGTATCTTAGTATCATTGGAACATTTTTTGTAGAGCTCATAAAAGCTACAGATGCAATGATGAGAAAAATCCATGCAGTTTTACATCATTGTAGACAATATTCTATTGCATTGTCTAACATCCTGAAATCTTTTCCTCACCAAAAAATTCTGACGTTAACATTTTTTGTTTTAGAGGCCTTGCATCTTGAATTGGAATCAAACCTTACTACAGGGAACCAAAGGACACTTCATTTCAAAGAGATAACCTAGTAGCAATTTTAGTGGGAAAATTTAATAGGTATATGCAATTATAATGTCCACCAATTACTTTACTTGGAAAATCATCTCTCACGTGATTATCGCGAGTATATTAAGGTGCAAAGAATATAGCATAGCGTAGAACAGTTTCAGATCCTTAGTAAGCAATTCAGAAATCCTGACCATGAGTAAAATTTTGCTTTCCTTTCTTCTGTTTCTTTTATGCATTTGTTGATTTCCTAAGGAATTTCCTTTGAAGAGACACTTGTTTTTATTCTTTTACAATCTTTTGGAAATATGTGTTTTACTAACATAGCTATATGTTATGGAGGAGGTATCTGAATGTTAATCACTATTATAAACCAAATAGTTATAGTTATATAACTATTTGGTTACAGCCTCAAATGAAAAGGTGCCAAGTCTTGATATAAATGCCGAAAAGTAAAAAAAAAAAAGGGGGGGGGATATGGATGATGTGACAAAATGTTGTGAAACTAGAGGAAAAGTTATACAAATCTGAATTTTATGATGCTTTTGCTTTGAACTAACTCATTTTCTGAGATATTTGTTCGGTAAAATCCAGACCCAATCTTATTATGTAAAGTACATTTTCATTAAAAAAAAGTGTGAGAGTTCAGTGATAATACCTAATATTTTTTTCACTGCAAAGAAGTAAAGAATTTGATAAGCAGAAATGATGTAATAGAAATTAAAAAATAAAATTCCAAATTCAGTTTATGCTCTTAAAAACTAATAACTTCTCAAACTTAGTCATCACAGTTACTGCAAGGGCTTAGTTACAGGTTAGACGAATCTTCATGGATGACCTAGAGGAATAAGTCATAAAATGAAGTGAGTCAAGACTCAGTGACTGTGAAATACCTGTCACGTAATGTACTCTGGGACCAATATATTAACACTTCAGAATTTGGAAAAATGCTTGCAACATACATCGTTTTGATGAATATTGGATATGTTTCAGAACTCTAAAAGTTGCTTTAAAGGAGACAATGGATTGGGGCAATGAAATATTATGCAATTCCCCCTCACTTTGGATCTTTAAGCAATCTATAGGATCAAGGACTGGCATATAAGAATGTCTTTGATGCACAATGAATAACTACTGGGCAGCTAAGATGTGAGATAAGTCATGCAGATCAAGGATTACTTTATTTTACAAGGTCAAGGCTTTTCTTTTTATAAAAGGACAACCATGAAAAGTATACCACAATGAAAATAAAATCATGTCATGATTTTCTAAAATGTGAAGGAATGCCATTTATATGTAAATGTATTTATCTCCTTTGACTATTTAAGAGAAACATTGTTATTACATTCAAGTTTCTGAAGTTTGTTTTCATATACTATGCCTGCTTGCTAATCTGTTCTTATATGTTCTTTAAGTGGGGCATGAGGACAGAAGTACAAAAATATTATAATTCACATTTCTTGTGGTCTTTATTATTCCAAGCTTCAGATTTTAAATTTATAGGAAGAGAAACCAGGAAATCATGTTAAAATCAAAGCCAGCTTCAGTAAGATGTACAGGTTTCTGTACTTTCTAAAATACTCCTTTTTTCTTCTGTAATATGTCATTCACATAATTTCACCTTTTTTTCTCTCATTAAAGTAAAGTACATAGATGGTAGACTAGTTCATGTATGGGTTTTGAAAGCTTTTCTTGGTGGTTTTATAATTAGACTTTCCCAGGTAGCAGGAAATGTTGCTTTCCCTTCCCATTTAACAGCTGTGTTCCCAGCTGGGTCTGTTTGTTATAAATGAAAATGGCTCTTTAAATTTACATTCTCTGCATGACCAAGCTTGGCATCAGATGCAGCTTCTGGATAATGCCAAAGATAAGCATTAAAGGTGGCAGATCGAACTCAGATCATGGTGTGTTTGATGGCATCATCGGCCATAGTTGCGTATTTCTATTAAAACCAAGTGGTGTGACCAATGGATCTTTGGAAAGCAAATCACTTCCAGTCTTTGAATGGTTTTGTAATGTGATTGAGATGAATCCCCATGATACCTGTATGGAGCATAATGAACTGTGACATATTCAAGAATATAGGTTGTGGCAACGCAGGACACTTGTTGCTCTGAATGCTGATGATATTCCTTTGCTTCTGGGCACAGGTTTATGGACGAGGTGAATCATTTCTTCAAATAGCACCCTTCAAACTTCACAGAATGAAACGATGTCTTATGTCTTGCAGTTAGAGTTGATTTTCCTTGCAGTTTACCCTGTTTTGCCCTCCTTATTGAAATCAATGAATTGTTCAGATTTTGCACTGGAAAGGTCTCTATGGTGTGTGTATCAATTTACCAGAAATCCAAAAGTTTCACTATAAAAAGGTCAAATAAAGTTAGAAGTTAATTTTTTTTCTAAGCTGCATTCTTAGTTAATGTCTATGGAAGACAGTAGGGGGAGTGAAACTCCAAAAATCTATAAAAATGTAAACATGTATTTTGACTTCCTTAAAAATTGTTTTAAATTATTGTTTTTCTGCAAAAGCTCCATCTGTGAAAAAAATCAGCTGTATACAATTCAGAAGTGACTTTCCTCTTCTCTTTAGAAAAGAGATTACTGAGTACATTCTTAAAGCCACTGAATGGTTTTAAAATAATTATGTGTATTATGCATTCCTCTGAGGAGAAAGTGGTTTAGTTTTTACATTTTGTGTTTTGTTTTTAAGATCTTCAACCAGAAATGTTTATGAAACACAGCTGTTGAGTGTATTTTTCTCTAACTCATTTTAGGAGCATTTTAAATGGAAGTACGCTCAACCTGAAGTGTCTGATTCCATCTCTACCTCATAGTCTATAATCACAGAGTAGCACATCAGAAAAAAGCTTCTCACTCATTAGCTCTTTTTTTTGTGTGTGTAATAAATTTTCATAATTTGTTACACAGTTTTGAACTATCTGGTAGAATTTTGAATACTGAATATACCTAATTAATATAAAGTAAAGCTTAATTCAAGTATCTTCTCAGGGAATTAACTAGTCATCCTCCTTGAGCAAAAATTCTTGGTTAATAACTGATAATGTGGTTTTCATTTTTTTTTCTGTTTTGGTCTCACGGATGTTGTACAATTGATGGTTAAGTCTCAAAATGCTGTATAAGGACTTTCATCAAAAATAGGGTTTATTAAAAATAGAAGCCATTTAAATTATATAAAAAAGAGATGAAATTTTAGGTCATGTGACTGTATTTCTCTGCATAGACCTTTCAGCATTGAGATCAAATCCTTTGAAACATGTGATCATTTTTTTCTAGATTAATCTAGACAAAATTAAAACTAATAGTTCAATTTTTTATCCCATTTTCATTATTTGAAATTCTAGCCCTAGGATCCAGTTAGATCTTAGTTAAGACAATCAAAATAATGCTATTGATTTATATTATTTCCCTACGATAATTTTATATTAGAATATAACACTTTATATCTGGTACTAAAATTTGTTCCACATGTATGTAGAAAGTAAAAAAAAAACAGTGAGTTATTTAGTCAAATATTTCTCCCTCCTCTAGTGTTTTGAGAGGTGTTAATAAGAAAATTCTACTTACATTAGAGTTAATTCCTTTTCTTTATTTAATTTTCCTTGCATTAGTTGTTTATATTCTTGATCGTTTAACCCTTACCTGGTAAACACCTTACGCGCAGCTCTTCATTTAATTTTCATCATAAACTCACAAGTTAAAGCTGTTATTACTTTTATCTGACAAGTGGGGAACCAGAGACTGTCACTTTGCCCAAGTGCCATTGAGGGCACTGAGGTCAAGGTGTCTGATGACAAACTGCACAGTATTAATTGCTTCATATAGTGGATCCTAACTGTCCCAGGATTCCATTTTCACAAATTTACTCACTTACTAAACTCTATTTTTAGCCCCACATCAATATGTGCTGCATCACTGTGCAGCATTTGCAGATACATGTGCTCCCAGAAATTTGAGCCCCCTGCCCCGCTCGTCCCCAGCTAAGCAGAAGAAAGGGCTCTGCTTCCTTTCCTTCACTCTCAGGTTGTAAGCAGGTGATCATCCATGACTCATGTCGCTCCCCTGTTTTTGAACACTTACACCTTTCTTGTGATTTCACTATTTTACATGACCCCGGACAAAAAACTCTGAGGTGCTGTCTACTGCATTAAGTGAGAGAAGGTTGCGATGCACCTTACAAAGTTAACATTTATAGCAAATGAACTTTGTGCAGGCAAGAACTTTGTGCATGTTGTTGGCAAGGAGTTAAAAATTCATAAATCAACAATACATGAAATAAGATGTCTTTAAATATAACCATATATAAAACAAGGCTACCTATTGATCACGTGAAAAAAATATGCTCATCAGGGGTTCGCCAGAACCTGACCCTCTGTTTCTCCTAGTAGCAACGAACTGCTGGCGTGCACTCATCTAATTCAATTTTGTTCTATAAAGTTTTTCACAGCAACTTTATAGAACAAAACTACTATGGATAATGTGAACAACTAAGAATACTGAAGACTTAGTAGTATGCATCTCTTATTTAGTTTTATTTTCCCCCAGTCAGGAATTTTTAACCCTCAATTGCAGATGAAAGGGTAATGTAGAAATATCACCCAAATATTGGGTGACCATGTGATACGTGAATGAGGCTGCTTCCAAAGATGAATATGCTTTCCTACTCCAGAATGGAGGATGGTTATTAACTCCTTTTGTTAAAACTTCTCAGTAAAGGCATGAATCTTTGCATCTTAAATTCTCATTGTTTAGAGATATCTGTGCGGCACACGAATAAAAAAAAACTAATAAAACCAAGCAGAATAAAACAATAAGACTTAAGTAATATCTGTACATCAGTGCTCTTAGACTAGACCTGTGCGTTTTCAGAATTATGTGACTATCTTCGTGAAACAATTTGGGGATGACTTAAGGTTTCCTTTGCCTTCCTGATTGCTTTTAATTGGATTGCTTCCTCTTCCAACTCAATAGTATGAAATTCACTGTAGTAGAGGGTAAAAACCTTCCTACATCCTTCTAACGCGAATCACTTGGTTGGTGCAGTACTGTCTGTCCTGCTTCCCGTCTGGACACTGAATATTCCACTCACGCAGACAGTATCGAGGACTACAGGCCACGCTGGGCTGAGCACGGGCAGCGGGAGCACGTTCCCCGTTGTGACCTGGGGGCTGGCATGCAGCAGGTAGACGGGTTAGGAGCAGGACTGAAAATCTGTCTTATTAAGTCCTGTTCTTTTCCCCTCGGGTTTACTCTGATTCGTGGCTGGCCCTCTTCTGCCATGTTCTGACCTGCCGTGTTCTTACCTAAGAGCACTTCTAGAGCTAGTTCTGGAGTTATGGGGCCTGAAATACCTGTATCCAGAAAACCCCCCACACTAGCGAATTTACGCTGGCGGGACTCAGACAGTGACCTTCACGTCTTTCCGCGGATGACTCCTTGCAACAGGCAGTGAGAACCATGTAAGGGAACAAGGAGCAGAGTAGTGTGAGGACAGTGAAAGCAAGACAAAAGGCCCAATACAGTGCTGGACCCGTCAGTAGCCGTATCGTCTAGAGCCACCCACCTAATTCCCCAGCGAGCCTCTGTTGCTTCAGCTCTGAAATGGGAATAGTAATGAAAGCCACACGAAGGGCCATCCTGAGGGTTTAGCAAGATCTGGCGTATAAAAATAATTTGTAAGAATACAATTCTTGGGGCTGGGGATTTAGCTCAGTGGTTGGAGTACTTGCCTCACAAGCAGAAGGCCCTGAGTTCGATCCCCAGCACCAATAAATAAATAAAATAAAATTCTTGAGTAACATAAATTTGTTACTACTCTTTTGAAAACAGAGTAATAATAAGTGAATTAAAGATTAATTTATACACCTCAGAAAATAGATTCAAAGTTTGCATTACATAGAGAAAAAGAAATGTTGGCAACATGGTGGAGGATGGACTATGGTAAAGACTTGCTCCTTCTCCCAAGTGTATTCTGTCTCTTGTGCTTATAGATGCTGACTTTTTTTTTTTTTTTTGGTGCTGGGGCTCGAACTCAGGGCCTTGTGCGTGAGAGGCAAGCACTCTAACCACTGGGCTAAATCCCCAGCCCTAGATGCTGAAATCTTAATTTTGTAATTTTATCCTAATGTGCTTTAGAATTGAAATGTTATTTGGGAGGAAGCACGTTTTGGATACAGATCATGAATACGCCTCATTTACGCCAGGGCCAAGACAAGACACCTTAGGGGATATGAAAGGTCTTCAAGGTGACATACGAAAAGACAAATTTTATTCTTCTCAAATTTGATGTCTTTGTGAATTCGTTGATCAGAAAACAACCAACCAACCCCCACCACCACACTCTTTCTCTCATTTCCTTCCTCTCTTTGCTCTCTCTCTGTCTTCTTTCAGAAAATAGAGATAAGTAGTGAAGCATTAGAGAGGATGCCAAATCAACTCTGTAATTAAGTTAGACCAAAAAAGAAAAGGAAGTATTATAGCCACTGCCGCGATATGCAAAACTTCTTTGTATACTCTTGGACATCATGACTAGGAAATGATGGGACAAAATTACAGAGACACAGTGTTACGTTGGTCTTACGCACTTCCTTTGTCAGCCGATCGCTAACTATGGCGACTGTGCAACTCACAGCAGCGAGAATCTGGCTTTGAAATAGTCGCTGCTTGTTTCAGTCTGTTTGTTGTGTTGTAAATGGTCTTACCCACAGTCACCCTTTACCACATGCCGCCCACCTGTATTTCCCTCCACCTGCTCAATAGTCAATAGCTCCGGATTAACTCGCATTCTCAGTGAGATTTCTGGCACTCTGTCAAAAAGAATCAATAATTTCCCCAATAGCTCCTTACTGACCACCATTTCTCAGAGAGATTTTGGCAACTCTATCTAAGAGAATTAATAGTTTCTCCCTCTAAGATTTTAAAACTCTTTAGTTGTACATATACAAAGGCACTTATCACTTTTTTTCTCATTGCACTTTTTTTGCACTTTTTTCTTATATATATATCCATGTTTAAGATGTCAGCTCCTAGAGGTCCGTAAAATCATCTCTTCACTTTTGGCTGCCTAGCACTTACTAGAGAGGTCAAACACAATAGTTTTTAACACAAATGCTGAGGGAACTAATATTTTCACTATTACCTTTTTTATGTTGTAATTTTCTCTACACTCACCATTGTTTTGAATTCAAAAACCACCAGATTCTTTAAATTTTCTTTCAGCGTATCAGTGATATATACCTTTCATTATAGGCAGGCTACTTATGCCACTTTTCATTATAGGTTATTGTAATGACTGCAGCATACATTGTTGCTTCATATAAACAAATTTCTAATTTTGGCTATTTTTTCATATCCTCCCATTATTGAGCTTACATTCCTTTGCTTTAATTTCAATTAATTTCTGAATTAATTGTTTTATAGGAATTCTGTCACAGATTTCTTCTTAACTATACTTTTTATCATACTTTCCTGAATCTTCAGGAATCTAATAAAATTACTTTCTAGAATGCCAAATAAGTCTCCCATTTCTCAAAAATTTTAGTTGCTTTGAATAAATAAATACCATTTTATATTGATTTATTATCAGGATAGAAGTACGCTCTCACATTCTTCAAAAATGATGTGGTAGTGTAAGAAAAATATTTCTCATGTTTTGAAGATTTAGGAAATACAACTTCACAGTTAAAAAGTTAGTGGTATATAAATGTGTCCCAATTCTAAAGAGGTTTTTGTAAAATGAATATATCAATTTTTAGCTTTTTTTATTTAAAAATATGTATTTAACATCCACTTGTATAATATATAGATTATCTACTTTTTTGGTAGATAATCGAGTTTTTAAAAGTTTACATCCTTATTCAAACAGATTGATTTTAAAGAATTAGAGATCTAAATACAAACTAGTTTATTGGTATCATTTATGTGTATGAATTATAGCTACTTCATATTAGATATTACTTAATTGAGAGAATTTCTCTGAACAGAGGCATCTACTTTCATTTCATAATCTCCATGTTTTTCATTATCTTGAATTTCCCATTTTATCTTCATAAAATTTCTATTTACTGTACTATGAGAGAATCAAGTTTTCCTTCTTGTAGAAAAACCTTGAAAGTTTTATCATTCCAGATTCATACCTCAAAGTTACTAGACCTTAGAATCTTTTGTGTTTGTGTGTGCATGTGTGTGTGCATGTGTGTGTGTGTTTGAAAGGAACTATCACAGAGGAATATTTTAGCCCAGTCTTGCTTCAGGAGAACCCTCAATTAGATGACTTGTGCATAACAAGTCAGAATGTTCGAAGCACCACCCTCTGCCTGTGTTTGTGGCTTACTGCCATTCTGAGGTATTGCAAGTTGGACAGAGGAGTGCAATGGATTTCCACGTAGCATCCTACGGCACAAGCTGGCACAGTTTTTGCTAGCAGCCAATGGGCTGTATGCTGATGGCTCTTGAATGAATGTCTTCGTAGCACACTAACAGGAGGGACAGCTATTCTCAAACCTCAAATATTTCAGAAGTTCAGGTGTGAGACCCAGGTCAGCAGGCTCCAGGAAAGGACAAGTAAAAGCTAAAACAGTTATTTTACTGAAATCTGTGCTCTGTAAAGCATTAATCTCATTTGCAAGGTGTCTTGATAGTAAAAAGTATAGACACAAGTGCTCTTGATATAGACATTCATGACCCTCGGTCACTTTTGAAATGAGGTGGATTATAAATGAATTAATTGACAATAAAAAGGCAGCTCTGAATCTCAGGGTGGACATCAACGACATCAACATTCAAGCTAGTACCTTCATTGGGCATTTCTGATAAGGTTGATTTTTTTTTTCCCCGTTAGTCATTATAGAAAATATTATCACAGCTGGACAGTGCTGACAGAGAAAAAATGTAAAACTAAGAAACTGTTAGGGAGGGTTAGTTTATAAGGTTCCCTTAAGAGCACATTCTACTCCCCTCACCCCAGCTCCCCACACAAAGAAAGACTCTCAGTAACAAACTGGGGAGGATCTTAGGATCGAGAGTTTCGTATGGGCAAACTTAAGTATATACATACTTTTATTTATTTTTAGTTTTTTAAATTATAGTCAAATGCACCTAATATAAAATTTACCATAATAACCTTCCATCCCTTCACAGTATTGTGTCACCTTCGCTATTGTCCATTCCACCTCAAAAGGAAATCCAGCACCCTTCAAGCGGCCACTTCCCATTCCTCTCTTTTCCCAGCTTGTGGCAATCACACAGCCTTTTTTTCTCTTTATGAATTTATCTACTGTGGAAATTTCATATAAAATGAATTGAACGGGGACCTTCTTATGCCTGGCTTCTTTCACCTAACATAAAGTTTCAAAGTTCATCTGCATAGCATATATTAGTGTTTCTTTTTATGGTGAAAAAATACTCCCTTATATATATTCACCACCTATCATTTATTGTTCATCAGTTGATAGACATTTGAGTTGCTTCAACCTTTTGGCTATTGATAATAGTGCTGCTACGAACATTTTTGCAGACGTTTTTGCTTGAACATCCGTGTTCAGGCATTTTGGTATATACCCAGGAGTGGGATTGCTGGCTTCTATGGTAATTCTCCGTTTAGCTTTTGCAGAAGCACCAAATTGCTTTCCACAGGGACTGTACCATCTTGTGTCCTTCTCCCCAGTAATGTACAAGGATTCTAGTATCTTCGGATCCTTGTCGAGACTTCTTATTTTCCAGGATTTTGAGGGATGGGTAGTTATTAATCTAGCTATTGTAGTAGTCATGAAGTTGTATTGCAGTTTTTTGTGGTTCTGATTTACACAAAGAATACATTTTAAGGAATCCTCTAGAGACGGTATTTTTCCCAAAGCCTGGACTGGTCTGAAACCAAGGCCTCTTCTTAGAAATCTTTTCAGGACTTAAAAAAAAGAAAAAGAGAGAGAGAGAGAAAGAGCGAGAGACTGGTGTTACTTAGAATATTGTGTTTCTGTGGAAACATGGAAGGTCTTTCCTGGAAAATGGACCACAGTTCCAAGACAATCATGGTTGAACTGTTTCGAGTTTTAGACTTGACAGGGATCTGGGTATAATCCCCTGGTTACGGGGATGTTATTCTAGTTCTAGGTGAGGTAAGTGGGACAACCACAGGGCTCAGGCTGACCCAAATTTGTTGCTGTTTCCCTTTGAAAACTTCCAAAGTTGGCAAAGGGAAAAACGCCTTTAGAATCATGAATTCCTAAATCTATCTTTTCTATTAGAAACTGATTCTTCTCAGGCAGAGAGTAGATCTCTTCCCAGGAAGAGGATAGATCTTCTTCCATGTTGGACTTCTTTTTCCAGGGTGCTGAGTGACTGATGTCTCATCTGAATTTGCCATGGACGACTCTAAAAGGGCAAATGTGCCAAAGCTCAGTTAAGAAGTGCAGTCTCCAGCAAGCGAGAGGGAGGGAAAGGGAAGGAGGCAGGGTGGCTTGGGCATTGGAAGAGGGGTCCGTTTGTTACTGAGCTTGAAGACTGCCTTGAGGAAACTGCTGGTCACTCAGGAGGTCTCTCCTTTGAAGGCTTTTACTGAGTAGGCGATGTGGAAAAAAAGAAAAAAAAATGCCTGAGACGTTCTGTTGGAATGAAGAAGGCAGAGAAACTACCAGACAAATTTTGTTGCTCAGGGAATTAACTCTTCCCATGCAACTGGCTTCTGTTCCTAGACCATTTGGTGGCTATTGGGAAAGCTTTGTTGTTCGGGGTTTCATCCAAGTCTGAGAGAGGACCGGAGAACTGATCCATGTGACTGCTCAGCCTCTGTCAGCAGAAGCCTGAATGTCCACTCAGTCTGTTGTTTCAGGGGAGGCTGACACGGAGCAGGATGGTGAAGACAGATAAGACTGAGAAAACCTAAAGAGGCACACAGGCATGAGCAGAACAGACTTAGAGGTTAAATTTATACTTTGCAGGTTGTTGTAGCAATATTCTTAATGGATTTTCTAGCTTTATTAAAGGTTTTTACTCTTTTGTATGTGATGTTAATTCGAACATTCCAAAATCAAGGATCACAAAATACAAAGTTGAAGATCACTCTCTCCGTAGCATTTGTAGAAGCAATACTGTGTTAGGTGTTTTGATCATTTTAGAATGTGTGACACTATTATCCCAAACAACACAAAATTTAATCTCTTTACTGAATATTCTAACCGGTTATAATTTAAATATAATTGCCTATTTTAACATGCATTGATGGAGAATGAAACTATAAAAGTAATAAACGTGGCTTTTTAATACAATGGAGTACTACTCTGCCATAAAGAATGATAAGCTTGAGATATTTCTAGGTAAATGGATGCATCTTGAGACCATACTCTTAAGTGAAATAAATCAGACACACGTGTTAAATACTTCATTGTTTCTCTGGTGTGAGAAACTGAAAGTGTAAATAAAGACTAAAATGTGTTATACTGGGAAAGGGAAGAAAATGTCCAAGTGGTAAAGGGAACAAGGGAGGGAGGGGGAAAGGAACAGAGGGACAAGAGAAATAAGAAATGGAAGGAAAAAAATGGAAAGAAAGTTTTTGTAAATAAGGAGGGAGGAGGGGGTGAAGGGAGGGGAGGGGAATGGAAAAAAAAGAAGCAAGAAGATACATCATGTACAGGTACAAATCCCCCATGATGAATGTTATCACTATGTACATCTAAAATGTACCATTAAAATAAAATTAAAAATAAAATCCCTAAGAGACGACCTGAACTGAAAAAAAAAAAAAGCAATAAATGAACCCAATGACAGAAAAAGCCAAAAAACTTAGAAGTTAGTCTTCAAAAGCAATAGTTTGCTGTTTAAAAACAGATTGCCAAAGACAAAGTGTCCACGAACATATCAACAAAGAGAGAACATATAAATAAACAAAATACTAAGCAACAGGGAAAATAGCTACAGCTGTGAAAAATGTCCAAAAATTATATGAAAATAATATGAACAGCTAAATGCCAGTAAATGTCTATGTTCAAATCCAACATAGACATTTTTGCAATATAATAGGCCAAAACTGACATAAATACAGAAAATCTGTACAGATAACTACTTCTTTATCCTCGACTCTAAAAGTATGGCTTTATGGGTTACTCCCACCAAACTGTCGAGAAATATGAGTCTATTTTATACAATCTCTTTCTCAGGGAAGAAAAGAAAAAAGGAGCGGCACTCATTTTTGAAGTGAATATGACTTTGGTATATGTATCAGAGAGGGTCCCACCAGGAAGGAGCTGGCATATCCACACTGGGGAAGTGAGAATTTAATTAAGGGCATCTATGATATTATGAAACGGATTGAATACAACCAACAGGAATAGTTTTGTACCCAGACTTACAACAGGAGAAGCCAATACCACTCCGTGGCCTAACGAAGCGATTTGAGGAAACTATTGGCAAAATCTATGAGCCCAGCACCTTTGGTCTAGGGATGCACTGAACTTTGCGTCTGAACAGAAAGGCATTTGTGGGGAGTACACACACCTCACTCATGTCTTGCCGTTGAATCTGTTACCAGTAGATGACTATACACTACCACAAGGTAGAGGGCAGAGAAGCCCATTGATGGAATCCATGTAACTGTCTCCCAGTACGCAGGGCAGGAAGAAGAATAGAAAACACATCTTGAAAGGTAAATGGAAAAATATCCAGCACAGTATCAAAACTAGATGGAGATACTATGAGAAAAGAAATGTATAAAGCAATATAACTTTTGAGCCTAGATTAAAACTGTCTGAATATTAATTGGCCAACAACATTCAGCAACATATTTTTAATTACACACCATGAATTGAAGAGGACTTATCTCAGGAATGCAAGGACAGTCAACACCAGAAATTGCAATAACATAATTTATCACACTAATGGACTGCAGGGGAAAAGTCGCCTGGTCATCTCAGTACACAGAAAAAGCTATTGGCAGTGTTCTATCCATTTGAGTTTTTTTTTTTTTTAAATCTCTTCGTTAGAATGAAAGAAAACTATAATCATATAGTTATTCCTCGCTATGGAATCCATCCCCAAAAGCAGAATAAAGCAAAACAAACTAAATAACAAACACAAACCAGTCCCAACCAAATATTATGTTTAATGAAGACATTTTTGGAAGCTGACTTTGAATATTAAGAAGTAGACAAAAATTTATTTATTTAACATAGCCCCGGAAGTTCAGTCCAATTGACTACAAAAGAAAGAACATATGTAAATAAAAGGAAGAAAATAGATGTTCTGTATTTGTAATTAGTTGATCTTGATCATTTACAAAAGAAATCCCAGATAGTCAGCGAACTATTGAGGCTTGTGGGGCTGGGAGTATGTTCCGCGGCAGAGTACTTGTCCAGCACATGACAGACCCTGATTTCCTTGTTGGCATCTCACCTTCATACAAATTTACAAAAGGATCAACATGTATAAACGAATAGCCTTTTGAAAGAGCAATAAGCATTTAGTAACTGATACATAAAACAGGGTACTCCTTTCAATACAATAATGACTATGAGGCTTCTAGAAATTAATTACTCCATTCTTGAAGTTAAAAAACAAACACAAAGAATCCATATGTCTTATTTGCTTTTGTACAAATTATCTGACTGACCACCCTCTACGATATTTCCAGAATCTTTTCACTTTACTTCACCCGCACTACTACTATCCATATAATGGTTGTTAAATCAACCATCCTGTCTAGATATCTTCAATGAAGTCACAGTAAGCAAAATTTACAGACAGTTGGTAGGCTAGGATACAATACTAGAGGTATTAAAAAGAAACATTTAATTTTAGAATATTTTTATTTTACCAAGTAGTACCAAAGACAGTACAGAGAGTGTCCACATATCCTGCAGCCAATTCTATTGTTCATATCTTACATTAGTATGGTTCCTTTGCCACAACTACTGACTCTATACAGATATTGTATTTTCAACTGAAATCCACCCTTTCTCAATAAAAACAAATATTTCCTTTTCTTATTACAGGACTCCATCTATGAAAATACAGTACATTTAGTCATGATATCTCCTTAGGATCTCATAGATAGTGATGGTTTGTTATTTTTTTCTTGTTTGTGAAGTAGTAGTCAATTATTTTGTAGAAGATTCCTCAGTATGTGCCAGGCTGATACTTTTCTTATAATTAACCTGGATTCTGTGTTTCAGAGAGGTTGACCACAGAGGGACAATGTCATCCCCTTCATGACACACAGAAGATACATTTTATCAATGAGACTTACCACTCTTGTACTAACCTTGATTATCCACTGACATAATATTTATCAGGTTCCTCCGCTGTAAAAATCCCTCTTCCCATGTTGTACTACTTAGAAAGAAGTCCACTATGAGCAACCTGAATTTAAGAGTGACAAGGTGTTGTATTCCACCTTTTTGAAGGATGGCATCTAAATAAGACATTCCAAATTCTGCATGGATTTGTCTGTCCCCTGATTCACTCGTGTGTCAATCATTTACTTAGTAAGTACTTGTGGGTTTATATTTTGTACTCAGGGCTATGGGAAGTCCTTCAGGTTGACTTCTGCTTTTACTGAGGAAAAATCTAAAGAAACCCTTTAGCTTCACTTGTTCTTGGTTGACTTTTTAAAAGCCATTAAAAGGAGTCATACAGTTGGGCAATACATTAGTCTCTCAGTAGCTTTGCTGTAAACGACTCCTCTGAGAGAAACTACCTAACGTTGAAAACTGATCACCAGCAAGTTTTAGCCTTCTCCCATCTTCTGAAGCCATGTAGCTTTTCTCTTCCAGAGGAGTCTGGTCCTGCTGGAAAATTAGCCTTTTGATACCTTCCTCTCTTCTTCTGGGAAAAAGATGCCTTTGTATCTTAATAACTACAGAATTAAGAACTCCTAGGAAAAGGGACTGAAAAGACATGAGACTTCCTAATCAACAATTTTCTAAAAAATTACAGAACCCAGACTGTCCAGTAACCTACAGATAACAGCAGCATGTTTATCAGAAAAGCAGATCACACAAAGTTTGTATCTAAGCTGAAATTTGTAAGTACCCTGTTACCAGCCTATCTGATACACCTCCCCACACCTCTGCATACATGGCCAGGGTCTGTGAGGCCAATGCATGATGATCTTTGTTGATAATAGCCTCTATCTTCCTTGGATTGATAGCGTTGAAAATAAATCATTTCCCTCATCCCAACAATTTATCTTAAGTAATTGTCCTTCTCAAGTGTCCAGCAACAAATGAATGTGACTTTGTAGTTACACTGTGCCCCTTTTTGTTTGCAAACTGGGTTTTTTTTGTTTTGGAATTGTTCTGTAGTTTTGACACTATCTGCAATACATTTAACCTGCAGAAGTCTAATAATTTAGATTGTTGAAGGTTCTTGATGAAATAAGTGAGTAAAGGTTTTAAATAAGCAATTTAAAGAAAGAAATATATATAGTAAATATTGAAAATATCCTCACATTAATTCATAATGATAGCACCTTATTTCTTTTTAATGGACAAAAATGAGAACATTAGAAAAATCAGTGGTTGTTAAAATTGACAAGAAATGGGGATCCTTTGTTGTGTTTTTTGAGAATGTAAATTAAGCCTTTTTTATAGTACCAACTGGAAGTATTTCAGTAAAATTAAGGAAATGCCTACTCACTCTGGGACATATATACCCAAGAGACTTGTAGGTACACAAAAAGACATTTACAAAGATGCTTACTTTACTAGTGTATGAGTAAAATGATTGTTGGCAGGATATATGTTTATCATATGTAAATGGATAAATAACATGTGTATATCAAATAATACTGATGAGAAGAAAAAAATTCCTAGATTTGTATATGTCAACATACAGTAGATGTCAAAAACAATTTTTAGTGGAGAAAATAAGAAATAAGGCATAATTTGCATCACCATGTTATGCATCTAATGTTAAAAGTACTTATGAAAGATAACATTTTACGTGTATATGTAGAAGTGAATGTGTAGAAATTGATCTAAGGACTTTCATCAAAATCACACTATTTCATTAATATCACACTATCAGTGAACTGGGTTGGGAAGTAAAGAGAAAAGACAAGTAAGTAATGATACATGGGGTATGAAATGTATGGTGCATATTTAAATTTACAAAACTTATTCAGTAAAAGACATATTGCCAAGCATGATAGGATAAATATAATCAAAGCGGGGCGGTATTTTGAAGGCGATTAATGGCAACATACCTTGTACTGCAATGACTTTTTCGGTTTAAACATTCACTGTTTCTTTTTTTTTTTTTTTTGACTGCCCCTTGTATATTTTAACTATACAGAACAAAACTTGGTGTCATTGTTCTATAAACTGAAAACTAAGATCAACTCAGTTCTTGGGTTTAAAAATCTCCTCTATTACTTCAGTCAAAGCACACAAAGCAATGAAACACTATGACCATTAATGAGTTTCTAAGATAAAAATAAAACCATTCAGGCTGGGGATTTAGCTCAGTTTGTTAGAGTGCTTGTCTCACAAGCACAAGGCCCTGTGTTGGATCCCAGCACCAAAAAACAAAACAAAACAAACAAACAAAAAAACAATTCATTGTGTACAATCAGATATTAATATGATAATGTACATGTTATTATCATTATTAATTTAATAACTCGAATATTTCTGAGCCTTGAAAGTATTGTATTGGGCTTCATTGATGAATATAAAAATGTATGTCCAAAGCAAATCTAGGATTTTCTAAAAGTTTTATTACATTGGTATGAAAATTAGCACGACATATCACATTTCTGAAATTCACATTACTAACATATTGTTTTCCTGGTCTTCATTTTTGGAGCCAGATTTTTATTTTTAAATTTCCTTCTTATATAATGAAGTCATCAACTTAAAATCTTGGGAGAAATTCCACTATTATGTATTCCATTTAGTTTTTAAAACTTAATTACGTTTTGAAATATAACTTGGCATTATTTATGGTATCCTTGCCTGTGAAGAATAGCTCTGAAAACAATTTCTGTAGATACTATTGTAACTTAAACTTACACTCCCTTTTCATTTCACTTCTCTACGAAATTTGTCAGATGCAACATTATTCTTAGATTCAAGGCTATTATTAATTTATCATTACCATGCACCTTTTTTTTCAATATACAAAAGATTGCAGAACTACAGTATTCTTGAATACATTGACTCTATTTTACTCCCACAGTGAAATAATGTCAAGAAATAAGTAAAAAATTTCCTTGAACTCCAATTTTTATTCTGTAACGTATATAACAATCTTCCAATATAACTTTTATATCTTATTTAAACACAAAATATATATCGTGATTTGGTTTATTACTATATATATATTTTTTATGCAATACTATATCCAGGAAGCTCACTCCATGGATATAGTCTTTGTCCTTTGTACAGCCACATTGTGATCATTTGTGTAGAGGCACTACTGTTTCTACAACCAGTTCCTAGATAATGGGTATTTGGAAAGCAGAAATGAGTTAGGAGAACTTTTCTAGCTTGCAAGTATTAAGGTAAGGCCTAGAGACCTCATTGTCTAGGCCCCCTCTCCCCTAACATTCTGGCTTCTCCTTTTCATTTGTACCTACCGTCCTCCTGTTCTGCTAATTTTGGATTCTGTTCCAGTTCCAAAGGCGAACACTTTTGCACTGAAGGAACCTGGGGTTGATCCGCAGGCCCAGCCCTCTCGAGCTACTTTAAGACCTTGCTGCATGCTCCTAGAAATCACTGAAACCAGGAGAAGGGAGAATTGTACTCAGTCCCCTTTGCTCCCTGTGGCTTGCTGCTTATTCCAGGCATCACTTGTTGGGCTTCAGGGTTCTTCCTATTCTCACATCTGTGACGTGTTTCACTATTGCCCTTTAACTGGAATGTTGGTTACTTAAGTTACACAGTCGTAGACTGTGCTACTAGCTTTAGCAAATTAAGTATTGCTATAGTTAGCAAACATTCAGGATTCTTGATTAAATTTGAATTTACATGAATAATGTATAATTTTTAAAGTATAAGTATGTCTCATGTTTGTGACAGGCTTAGACTAAAGTAATTATTTGAGCATAATGAGATGTCTTATATTTTATCTGGAAATCTAATACAGCTTCTACTTTTAAACTTTTTGTTAAATGTTGTTGTTTTATTTTATGGCTTAGTTATTTCACTTATTTTTATGGGCAAATTGAGGAAGATTCAAAAGTATGCCAATCCCATGGCCTTCAAGCTGGGATTCCTGGGTCTAGCTTTGTTTTGAATTTTTATTTTGGCCATACCTCTCAGCTATTAAGAGATATTTTTATTTATTGGAATCATAACAAATTAAGATGTATTTTCCAAAAAGATATGGCTTTCTAATTTTACCTTTCTGTAAGTGTCCAGAAATATTTGTAACTAGAACTAGAGACCCCTCAGTCATAAATTCACCCGGCCCTGTGTCACGTATGTGTGGTCAAGATAACGATGTAGTTGGTGGTAATGGTTGTTGACAGGCCACTACTTTACAGTTTATTTTGAAGTGATATTCCAACTCAATAAATCACAAAATGATTTAAAGGAAGAATAACTTATGGCCTCGAAAGGCAGAGATCTTTAGATCTCTTCAGATAATATTTAAAGGAGAAAAAGTGACTAGGTTGCCCCAGGGGGTGTGGGACACAAGTCTTCCAGCTATATCAAGGCATACTAATTTTATCTGTTTATAACGTTATAATGACAGAGGACAAAGAGAGGAAGACAATATTTTCTGTTCATAATAGCAAAAATTGTCTAAGAGTCCTAAATAAAAAACTAATATATCTATTGTTAATAGAGATGTCAACAGTTAAGAACATAAAGTTGGGCATGTGGGGTATGCCTGCATTCTCAGAATTTGGGGAGGTTGAGGCAGGAGGATCACAAGTTCAAAGCTAGCCCTGGGCACTTGGTGACTTACAAAAAAGTCACTCTATAAAGGGGAGATGTTAAAGATGTAGATCAGTGTGAAGACCCAGGTTCAACTCTCAGTGCCACACACACACACACATACACACACACTCACACACAGAAATGTAGGTTAATAATGACAACAAAAGACTCTAGTTTTATAGGCAAAAGGAGTAAATATTCAGGCACTAAATAAGTAATCCCCCACATCTATATAGGAAGAATGATCATACTCTAGAATAACTAAGTGCTCTAAATCAGATCTCTTTATCTCACAGATAGTCGATGAAATTCAGACGCATGATTATAGGCAAAAAAAGCAACAAAGTGACAACTGAAAAGATGCAGTGACCACATCAAATGGTATGTGTACTGGAAAAGTTTTGTTGTTTAGTGTGAATCACAGTAGGATTTTATGATCTTTGAGGGGGGAGAAAAAGGGAAATGTGCGAGACTATAATACTGTAAAAGTTTAATAAAGAATGAATGAATCTAAAGTAATGTCTCTACTAAGCATTAGCCTGAAATATGCTCCACTACCACAGGAGGGAATATACCAGATGAAAGCAGAGAGGAGGCCAAGAAGGAACACGAAGGCATTTTGGACAGACTTTGAACTTTACAACTTGGCATTTCAATAGCTGCCATTTGAGCTACCTTCAAAAATGCTCTTTTAGATATACTTATGTGCAAAAAAAAAAAAAAAACCATACGAAATAACACATACTATCTTTACAGTGCTTTTAAATGTAGTTTAAATACAACTTTTGAAATATCAAATTGCAACTGAAACATAAGGTGATGGGAAAATTTTTTTTCTCAAATGGTTAATAGTGCTTCCTAGTCACTTTTGTTGATAATTTAGGTAAATTACAGATATTTTCAAAGTTTTTACATACTTCTTGAGATATTTGTAGACTAGGATAAAAATATACCATGTCCAAGATCACTTTTGGGAAAATGAGGGCGTGTACACCACAGATTTATATATATTTGTGTGTGTGTGACTTCCTAAAATCATGTTCCCTTATCGTATGTGATCACCAAAGGTCCACAGATGCTCTCAGAAGAAATGGGACATTAAATACTGCAAAAAAATACAATAAAATAGAAAGCTAAACTATAAGTGATAAAATAGAGACCTTTAATGATCTTAGAATGCCAATTTAAGAAAAAATTAAAAACAAATCTAAAAGTGAGGAACATATTCCAGAGGAGTGAAGGCTACACAAATAAGAGACAGAAACTTAGACTTCAAATGAATGGAAAAGAGGTTGTTAATTGATATGGCTTAAAAATATGTCTTTTAAACATTGGCTTTAAATATGACAAAAAATAAGGAGGGAGGAGCGGGGAAAGGAGGGGAAAGGAATGGGAAAAAATAAGCTACAAGATATATCATGTACAGGTACAAATCCCCTATGATGAATGTTATCACTATGTACATCTAAAATGTACCATTAAAATAAAATTTTAAAAAATGACAAAAATTCTCTAATAAATGATATATTTAAAGTATAAATAAAAATTTTAGAAAAAATTGATAGGTTTGTCTACAAAATTTTTTATAAGGCTTTGTTTTCTTCAGTAAGGATGAAAGAGAATAGAGCTGTATTGCCTGCAAGGTACTGACCTTATGTTGCTACAAAGCATTTGAAATGTAGCTAGCCCAGATTGAAAAATTGGCTTTCCACATGCCAAAAACTAAAACTAGATAGATGTCTCTCACCATGTACTAAACTAAAATCAAAGTGGATCGGAGATCTAAACATTAAAACAGAAACACTAACTCTACTGGAAGACAGAATAGGCAGAACTCTTGAAGACACAGGGGTAGGAAAACAATTTATGAGTAAAATTCAGACTGCACAGCAAACAGCACAAAGGATCAGCTCTTGGGATCACATCCTATTAAAAAGCTTTTGCACAGCAGAAGAAATCACCAAAAGCATGGCACGAAAACCCACAGAGTGGGAAAAAATTTTTACCAACCATTCCTCAGACAAAGGTCTATCATCTAGAATATATAAAGAACTCAAAAAAATCAGATCCCCCAAATTTAGAGACCCAATCCAAAAATGGGCAATGAATAGACACCTGTCAGATGAAGAAATACAAATGGCAAACAAATATATGAAAAAGTGTTCAACATCACTTGTCATTTGAGAGAGGCAAATTAAAACAATGCTAGGATTTCATCTCACTCCAGAAAGAACAGCTATCTTCAAGAAATCAACCAATAACAAATGCTGGCAGAGCTTTGGGTAAAAGGAACCATCCTCCACTGTTGGTGGGAATGTGGGCTGGTCCAACCATTGTGGAAAACAGTGTGGAGATTCCTCAAAAAACTACAACTAGAAGTTCCATTTGACCCAGCTATTCCTCTGCTTGGTATCTTCCCAGAAGAATTAAAAACATCGTACCACAGTGATATATGCACAACCATGTTTATAGCAACACAGTTTGTAATAGTTAAGTCTTGGAAATAACCCAAATGCCCAACAAATAATGAATGACTCAAGAAGATGTGGTTTTTCTATACAATGGAGTACTACTCTGCCATAAAAGAGGATAAACCTGAGATATTTATAGGTAAATGGATGTACCTTGAGAACATATTATTAAGTGAAATAAATCAGACACACATGAGTACATATTGAATTGTTTCTCTGGTATGAGAAACTGTAAGCATAAATAAGGACAAAAAAGTATAATAGATACTAAGTAAAAGAAAGATAATGTTCAATAAGGAGGAGAATTAGAAAGGCAGGAGGGGGAAAAGAAAGAAAGGAAAAAGAAAAGAAAGGGGAAAAGGTGAAAAATGTAAATAAGGCTACTGTAAATAGAGAAAGGAGGGGGAGTGGAAGGGAGGGGTGGGGAAGAAGAGGGGGAACCAAGATATATCACGTACAGGTACAAATTAACTATGATGAATGTGATCACTATGTCTACAATGTACCAATACATGTTCTTGGTAGATAAAAAAAAGAAAACAAAAAAACCCCATAAGATAGCCACAGAATTTCAAAGACTTGGGCTGGAATTTGTAAACTATCACAATAATATTTATAGTGATTGTATATTGAGATGATGATAACTTGGATACATAGACCTAAATAAAATACATTATTAAAATTAATTTCACTTGGTTGTAGTAATGAATTTAACTTTGGCCAAGAAGAAGTTTGGCTTTTGCCTTCAAGTCTTGCGAGGCTTATATATAAGCCCGTGTGATATTCTACCTGGTAAGAGTGTTTTTGTTTACCTAGAAGCCTTGGACCAAGGAAAATTGGGTAATAACATGATTTATAATGGTGACTTTGAGTCACATAGTTTCAGTTCAAACTTGAGAGGCACTGGAGACCCTCGTAGATCCACATGGGCAGCCAACCATGTCTGTGTACTGAGTTCCAATAAAATTTCTGACATCAAATCCTTTCAGCTTTGTATTTGGCAATACTTTGTGCTCATTGCCAAACACTGAGGCTGGGAAGTGGGTGCCATCCATCATTCCATTAAGACAGGACAACCGAGAACTACATGCACTGACTTTTCCTGTACTTTGCCCTATGTGTGTGTGTGTGTGTGTGTGCGCGTGTGCGTGCGCGTGTGCACGTGCACGTGTGTTTCTTTCCTGGACTGATTTTAGCCTATCTCTTCACTGTAACAAACCTTACCAATAGTACAACAGCTCTCTGTGAGTTCTGTGACATATAAAATATCAAAAGTGGACATTGTCTTATGAGCCCTGAACTTGGCAATTGGTATGTGAAGTTGAGTGACTTTGGGGGCCCCGAACTTGCAATTGGTGTCAGAAGTGGGATAGTCTTCTGTACAACTTTGTGAGCATCCCTCGTACCTTGTTTAATATGGCTATACTAGAACTGCACGTTTCTTTTTTTTCCCCCCGCATTAGGCATGGAACTCAGGCCCTTTGCACTGAGATACATCCCCAGCCCTTTATTTTTTATTTTGAGATAGAATCTCACCAAATTGCTAATTTGCTGAGGCCAGGCTCAAACTTGCAATCCTCCTGCTTCAGTCTCCCAGAATGCTAGGTAGGGACCACCACTCCTGCCTACATATCTTACTTTTGTGTTTATATTTCTTTTGGGCAGCACTGGATAGAATGTGTGTAGCAGGCCAATGTGGAATAAGGCAGAATGAGTGTTACAGCTTGTATCTCAATGATCCCCCCAAAGTCTCCTGCCCTCACAGGTGGAGCTTTTTGGAGGTAGCTGGCTCTAGAGTGTGTTATGCTGGGATTAAGAATGTGACGCTGGGATTAATTCATGTGGTGGTGCTGGGATTAAGGCTGCCCCACCCCAGGTGTGAGTGCTACCCACTTGAAGAGTGGATAACCTAGATTGAATATAAGGGCCAGAAAGAGGGCTGCTTTTGTCTCTGCTTTTTGCTTGCTGCTTTGTTACTTTGCTGCTTGCTGCATTGCTGCCTTCTGCCTGCTATAAACTGTTTCTCCTCTGTGATGCCCTCTGCTAGGTCACCCTGTGTTGGACCCAGCCAATTATGGACTGAAACCTCCGCAAACTGTAAGCCAAAGTAAACCTTTCCTCCTTTAACTTTGGGTGTCAGGTATTTTGTCTCAGCAACAAGAAAAGGAACCAAGACAATGAGGGACTGAAGTTCAATGAAGTGAGCAGTGATTTAAGTACACAGATTTGAATGCCAATTTTCAGTCTGAAGCATAGTGTTACAGATATGAGGAGTTTGATGCATGAAAATGTTCAGATGGGAACTTTAGGGAACTGCAAGGGATGTAAAAATGTTTCTATTATTTACATTAATAATTCTTTATGAAAAGGAATAAACAAAACAAACAAATGAATGAGTGGGCTAGAAATGTGTATAGAGAAGGGATGATGGCAACTCTGCCACCAGACTGCTTGATTTTCAGTCTCATCTCTACTATTTGCTATTTGTGTGGGCTTAGGCAAGTTATTTAATTTTTGTGCCTCCATTTAATTCTAAGTAATGGAAAGGATGACAGAATACACATCTTTTAGGATCGTTGTGAGGGTTAAATAGCTTAATAGAAGCCTACTGCTCATAGCAGCGCCTGGCGCACCATCTGCAGGACTAAGAAATGAGTTAGGATTATTGTTGTTGGACATACTCACACTTACACAAATGATATCATCACCGATTCAGTCGTCATTGCTCTGGCCATCTTTGGCTTCCAGTATGATTATGTCACTCTTTTCCCTTAACATATTCAAATAAATACCCACTATATTTACATGATGTAAAACTACTTAACTCGGCATTCTAGCTCTCTTTCAGCTTCATAATTTCTATTCACTCCACATGTATTCCAATTGTGTTTACTTAAATTCTAGAAACACCAAGTACTTTTCCTTAATAAGCTCTCAACTGAAATATGAATTTTTCTCCAAATCCTCCATGTGTGTTCCACCTCTTTCTTGGCTTCCTGCTCCCTTTGCTTTTGTTCATGTGGTTATCTTGGTCCTGCCTCCTTGGATTGATACCATGTTCTCGATAGCTCTTCTTTGCTCTTCCAGGTCCACGCTCCACCCTTGTATCTGCATTCTGCCCTGAGTCACCAGAATGCTGAACCATATAGAATAAAAATGAACCCTCCCGTTCTGTCTGGCTTTACTGTGTTTAATTTAGTGATGACCACTAGGATAAAAAAATAACATAATAAACCACCCTGAGGAGAACAAGAGTAGGGTATTTATTTTTCCTTTGCTTCTTTCTCGGTGGGTTGTCTGGGTTGATGCCTGTCTACCCGAGGCCCAAGTCCCTTCAAGTAGCTCCCTCTATACAGCTGTATTTTTAAGCTTCCACAAACAGCTTCTTGTCTTTACCCTTTAGAATTGGGCATGGCAATGATCTGCAATTACTAGTCCCAGGGCTTCCTTTGCTTGTATTTCTTCAGCTCTGTACACACCAAGTCTCGTCAATGACACAGCAGGAGTGTTCCTCTGGTTACCTGCCTATACCTGGCTTAGTCAATGTCTGTGGTGCTTTTTTTTTGTGCTGGAGATTGAACTCAGGCCTTTATGCTTGCAAGGCAGGCACTCTAACCACTGAGATAAATCCCCAGCCTATGGTGCTTTTAAAGAAAGATTCAATGAAAGAACTTCTGGGTGTGAAGTATTACACTGGACAAAATTAATTCAGAACATACACATTTTACTATTCTTTTCTTTTATTGATAAAAGACACACTCTACATTTCCCTCTTGCTCATATTCTTTTCAGTAAGGTGTTCAAAAGCACATCTGACATATTTTCTAATCGATCCTGGCCAGGCTGCACCAGGCATCAGAACAAATTATTAGTTAGAGACAGGATTCAGGACCTAGGGAAGAAACATAAGGCAGGAACCAGAAACCAGCATCCTAGTTCGAGGATACCAAGATCTGTACCAAGATACAAGATCTCTCAGTACTAATAAAAGAAAAGTGACAAACTATAGGGAAAAATAGTTAGAACCAGGAAGTAGATTCAAGGTTCAAGATAAACAGGGCAGTCTGGGAAATGCTGCTCAACCTGAGCCTCTGGGTGGTTTTGAAGGTGAGCTGGGCACTGTCGCAAGGAGGGCACTGTGTAAATATTTGTTGAAAAAATTGGAAATGAAATAATGAATAAATGCCAGCGTAGGAGACATTTATTGCTGTTCTATTAAGGATTCTTATCTAGCTGTCAGATCTTGATATGTGCTGTGGGAAGATTTAAGGCCCAAGGAGGAAAGAACTCAGTTATTGTTTACTGTGTGCTGGGCACAATCTAGGCACATTTAATTTGTAATAAAATCCAAATATGTAAATACTATAATTTTGTTTTTGCAGGGTAATTTTGAGAGTATCACAAGATAATCATCTAGTAGTCCAAAATGTAAAATTCAGAAGCTGAACTGAACCTTCCAAATATCATAGAAATCTTAAGGGAATGATATATCCATGAGTAATGCGGAAATCTAGTTATTTTGATTCCTTGGCTAATTGTACATATCTAGAGTCACTTTTATGATTGATTTCCTACATGTAGAAAATGGAGTGAAGTAAGAAAAATGGCAACTTGATCTCATCCGATTCCTTTGGCTTTCAAATCCTAGTTGCTTTAAGGGCAAACAGCAACAAAAATATTTTACTTAAAGGAGTTTAGTCTAAAAATCTCAATAAACCATAGGTTAATTTATTCCAAACCTGTAGGAAGGTGGGTTGTACCATTCTTGTGGTCTGTAGGTGACACTGCTCTTGTTCATAACTTATCATAGAAAGAATAGTTCTGCCTCTCTGTCAAGTTTAATCTGTTCATCAGTTCTCTTGGTCTCTTCTTTCTATACATTTTTTCCTCTTTTTTTTTGGTGCTGGGGATTGAACTCAGGATCTTTCGCTTGTGAGGCAAGCACTCTAACCACTGAACTAAATCTCTAAACTCGGTCTCTTCTTTCTTTAGACTTTGTTCCACTAAACACACAATGTGTGAAAGAACACGATGTTCTTTTAACATTCTTTTTTCCACAGTCTACTTCTGCGCAGCCTGTAGACATCCTTATTTTTTCTGCTCTCAACATCTCTATTTTAACCCTGATATTTTATTCTGTTATTCTTGTCACAGCCAAACTTTGTGAACGACTGCTGCTATAGGTTTCATCTTTACCAACTCTCTATCCTTTACAAATCATCTTTCACGCTCAGAAACCTGGATACAAATAGAAATCCCAAATCTAACAGCTATGAGCTGTGTGATCTTTTGACTTAGTTAATATCCAATAATCTCTATTACTTGCTTTGAAAAATACATGGATGTTATCAACATCACCTATGGAATTGGTTTTACTAAGCTGTAAACTAATGTTTAAGTCTTAGCTCTTGGTCAGGATAAACAAATTTGCCACTCTCCGTAATCTCCTATTACAGGTATGTTAGGTATATTATCTGAGAAATAAGACAGATGGGTAATTTTTTTTTTTTTTGCTGTGGATAAATTGAATCATGTGACTAATCATTTTCAGCCTTTTCTAAGAAGCTCATATGCTACATGAACCCAGTCTAATAAATGAAGATAGTATGGAGTATGCATTTACATTTTTGTGTCTTATTGGTCTCAATCTTGCATTCTATATTTCCTCTAACCTGACTTTGATATATTTACATATTTTATAAGCCACCTTTCTGAAAAAATATATGGGTATGGATTGGTAGACAAATAGATAGATATGGGTAAATAAGTCAGTGAGATAGTGCTATTAACTAGTCTGCATTTTGTTTATGCTTTAATTTCAATTTAAAATACCGTTTTCATCCAAGTTTATCAAAATTGTGTATTTTAGAACCTATCTATTGTACCCACTGCCCACCTCTTTAAGCACTCTTAAATTCATCAGCCAGAAATCCTTTCTTCCTCTTCCCACTGACCCTCACATAAATTTGTATATCCTTTGCTTGCAATATTTACCTTTCTCCTTTATGTCACTCAGTCTCTGTAGGGTTGTCTAATTCTCCCTTCTCACACTGTAAGTTTTTATTGAGCAGGTATATGTCTTATTCACTCTTAGAACCACAGTTTACTTAGTAGAGTATGTAATTCATAATCAGTAAGTACTTGAGTTTTACTGAAAGAATTTGAACTTGCATTGTGAAGCTACCTCAACATTTATTGAAAATATTTGTATGAATCAAACATAAATATCATTTTTCTTGGGTATTTAGATAGAAGTAATGGATAGTTTCCTTTGATTTGATCAGTTTCTCCAAAACTGAGCAGAAAATTTCAAAGCTCCTAGTTTAATGGGTGACCAAATACCAAGTCATATTATATTTATCATCTTTCTGATCCTTGAATAAATATAATGAGCATATAAGGGTAATAGTAAAAAAAAAAAGTGAACACGAGTACAGCTAGACAAAATACAATACTTCTGCATGGAAAAAATGAACTTTGGAACACAGAGATGAAATATTTGCAGTGAAACTATATCCATTATATAATAATCAGAGTAAACTGTTGAAAATGGAGTAACGAGTAAAATTTTAAGTGTTCACAGATGTATTTGTGTTTACTAGGTCAGCATCTAAAAGATGAAAAGAGATGATTCACTGAGGGAGAATTAAAGTTTGCAGATGTTACAGAGATGTTAAAAGAATGAGGCAGAGGGGAGTTCTGGATTAAATAGAGCAAAGGCAAATTGGCTGAAGCAATTTATTAGAGCAGAATAAACGACTGCGGTGAAAAAATGGAGATTCTTATTAAAAATGAAGGAAACACCTGGCTGTCCTTTCATGTCTTTAAATATTGGCTTAAGTTTTCAGACAGCCATAATATTGAGTTTGCTGGTTGTGCATGTGTGTGCGCCTCTTTATCTATATATGTCCCCTACATCACTGCATCACAATTAGGTATGCAAAGCCTATAAAAATGCATGCTGCAGCAAAACGCTATGTTTCTATTTACAGAACTCTCTCTCTGTATAAATAGTACAAGGGGTATAGTGGCACTTGGTTCTCACAGCTTTGTGGAAGATAATACTTTCCAAAAATGGTCACAATAATATTTTTGATCCTGCATGAAATTTCAGAATATTTCCCTGCTCCATTCAAGCAGTAGAGACTATGCTTTCTCCTCTTAAATCCAGGAGGGTCTTTGATATATTGGTTAGTCAATTATTATGGTAGTGACATTTTGTGACTTATTGGACTATGTCATAAAACATGATACTGTTTCCGTTGGATATGTCTTCCTCAGTTGCACAACTATGGAGCCTTGGGTCACCATCATGGAAAGAGTATGTGCACAGACGAAAAAGAAGGAGAGAGAAAGGGAGAGAAAGGGAACATGAACCCTCACAGAGCTCTAGCTGGCCCAGCCCTTCCCTGTTTGAGTCTTCACAGCACAAGCATAAGATGATTCCTGCCCTCGCGTTTGTCTGATTTCAATCTTATGAAAGAACTTCAGCAAGAATCACCAGACAGGGACTGGGGATTTAGCTCAAATAGTAAAGCACTCGCCTAGCAAGCACAAAGTCCTGAGTTCAATCCCCAGCACCAAACCCCCCCCCAAAAAAACAAACCAAAAAAAAAAAACAAAAAAAAAGTCACCAGGTTGAGCCTAGAGTCAAAAATTCAATGATAAAATTATTATTGGCCAATTCAAGGGAGGAGAAATTTATTTTGGCTCATGGCTTTGGAAGATTCAGTTTGTGCTCAATGGCCTACAAGACATCATGGCAGAAAGGCATGGAAGAGGAAAGCTGATCCACAGTGGTGGTCAGGAAGCAGAGCAGGTTGAAAGAGCTGGAGAAGAAGGGATAACGTTCGGAAATAATCCGCGTGGTCCAGTCCCCATGATTCGTTTCTTTCAGCTAGGCCCCTTGTCCTAATGCTCCGTTCGGCTGTGAACCCGTCAATGAGTTAATCCATTGATGAGGTTAGCGCCTTCTCAATCCAATCAGTTCTCCAGACGTCTCTTAATCCAAACTGATAATCAAGATTAACTAACACAGGTGGTCTATTGTGCAATGATAAATAATCTGAAGAGTATTTCCTAAAAAATACCAGGATATATTTATTTGACAAACTAGTAAGTGGATCAGAATAAAACATTTGGGTCACTTACTAAATCTATATCAAGGTTAGAGCTGGAATTAAAATTCAGTTTCTGTCACTTGTTTAGACTGACACTTTTTGAGTCTGAATACAGGAAGTATGCTGAGGGAATTCATTAGCTGAATTTACATCTTTTATTAGAATGCTCTCCCAAATTCAAGCATTTTGTTTTGCAAAGTATAAAGTACAGATATACAAATATCAACATTTTGATATTTAGTGGTGCACAGAGGAATTAACCAGTAACCCTAATGCACAGGAGAAGACTCAGGGCTATTAGTCACAGATTAAGTAAACAATTTGCCCATCATCATTTAAGCCTTCTAAAATGCAAAGCACCAAACTGAAGCTCAAGCAACAGGATAGTCTCTGGATATAGTAAACCTCAAATTTATGATTTAAGTAAAGATAAGAAACAGACACAAACGAATGATCGTTGAGAACATACATGATCCAAAGATAAACAAGTTGTTCTTTGTACAAGTTATATTTAAGTCCCGAGGGACCAAGAAATAAAGTGGTGGACTGAACTTCTTTAAGAAAGAAGTAAGCCACACATGGTGGTGCATGCCTGTAATCCCAGCACGTGGGAAGCTGAGGCAGGAGGATGGCTGTGGGTTTCCGGCCAGCCTGGTCTACATAGAGAGACCTTGTCTAAAAACCAGTATGAATAATTGAGTCACCTATGTCCTGAGTGTTTAAATCATAAATTATGAATTATAATATGTATATTTCTAAATATTTAAGCATTTAGTGACAGAACAGATTATTGTCTCAGTGCTGAAAGTTACTTGGTTGAGTCCCATGAATCTGCTAAAAGATTTTAAAAATGTTTATGCCATTTACCCCATTCAGGCCCCAATTATTTGAAAGATGTTTGGTTGTCCCTTAAAAAAAATTCCAATGATTAGAGAAGCAGTTCAATTTATTAATAAATAAATGCTGTGTGAAATTTTACCAAACTAATATAATTCCTATCCACATTTTAGATTTGTAATTTTAACAGTAGATTACATGGGGACACTTATTTTCATCGCTTCATTTCAGATTAAAATATTTTTCAAGCATTTTACCAGCTGCAAACAGACTGAAGGACTAATTTCATAAGTGTAATTCACCCTTTGCCCTTGTTAGGGACAAGCATCACAGGAGAATAATAATGTCTGCAACAACACTACTTTATTTCCATAGTAACTCAGTTTAAGGAGCATGTTGTACCTTACAGTCATTACCTAAATGAGCCTTTAAGCAAATAATAAGTAGGACAAGCAATTAAAATGATTGAAATTTTGCTGTGTTGAATGATGGAATGATAGAATCAAACTCAACAGTTAACAGTCTTGGGTCAAAGTAACTACCAAATAAGTGTTTATAATTTAGGATCATTTCTAACAGCAATTCTGGACGGCTGTTACAAATCAACATGTTAAACTTATATATTAAAGCATTTTCCAATCATTGTACGATTTTACATCATAGTACTGACTTTATGACATTTATATGTATGTATCACTGCTGTTAGGTTCTTGTTTTATGTTAGTTGAAGGGCCTTAGCGTCACCCAGCTTCAGAGTATCCTTTCTATCTAGCCTAACTAGAGTCTTTACCCAGAATGTCCTGAGGTTGTGGGGAATGAGTTTGCCCTTTTCCTTATTTTGAGGTACAAACCATTTTTAAGGAGACAGCCATCTTTCAAGGAAAGATGAAATGTAGAGCCTGTTACTAGCCACTGTCCTGACACATATGTTTTAATTTAAATAATCATCTTCTGAAAACATGACTTGTATACAAATTAAGATGAAAATGGTTTGCAAAGGATTTTATTTCACCGATACCTGTTGATCACTTTTTGTGATCCCCAACATGACATTAAGTGCTTAGCTGTATTTAATTATTAGCTCTATAAACTTCAAGCATTTTGGAGGTATTTAACTTCATGGAGTGTCACTGGGTGTCACCTCCAATGCTGCTTGTTTAATATTTTAATTGCTGGAGTATGCTACACAACATGTGGACCGGGCATAGATACTTCAAATTTCTTAAATGCCTGATTTGCAAAATTTTTAAATCTCATGGAATCAGTGATGTTCTCAAAAGTGGTGTGTGATTTGGGGATAAACTATACTCTGCGTTACACTCTGCTTTCCCACTTTCGTTAGGCTCATAAGCAATTGTTGAATTTGTGGATGATCTTTCCCATCTTATTTTTAGCCTCCTCCCTGTAAAAGTTAGCCCTGCTCTGTGTGGTCTGGCGGGAAAGTCTTTACTTCATCCTTGTAGGAGGCTATATATCCATAAACTAATCCCTGCCTTAGCCTGATTTTTCCAAGAGTCATATGTGTTGAACAACTTGTTCAAATGTCACCATTATAAAGGTTTATAAGAGAAGCATAAATCCTTCAGTTATTACATTTTAAAATTTTCTTTAACAGCATTTTCTCTTTTCTTCCCTTACGGTCCTTATTCCATGTGTTAAATGACTCTACTGAAACCCTGAATTCCGTGGTCTTCTCACTAGGGTCCTGTGATAATGATAAACATTTTTAAGTCATGTTTTCTTACCCAATCCTCAAAACACATAGTTGCTTTTAAGCCACAAATGTTATAGAGCCATGATGTACAAAACAGTATCCACTAGCCACGTGTGATTATTAAGCACATGAAATGCAATTATACTGAATTGAGATGTGTTATGTGTAAATTATATACAATATTTTTCAAAAGCTAGTGTGGAAAATGTAAATTATGTTAGTCATATATTTTGTATTGATTACATACTAAAATTATAATATTTTGGATATTTTAGGCCAAATTACACAATTTAAAATAATTTCATCTATTTCATGTTTACTTTTTAAAAATGTGACTACTAGAAATTTAGAACTAGACATGTGGTTTACATATTTTTGGTAGATACAGTGCTCCTAAAATTGCTGTTTCCGAAACTGGAAACAATCTCAGGGGTTTTTTGGTTTTTGTTTGTTTGTTTGTTTGTTTGTTTGCTTGGCTTACAATCACATGAGAAATTTTGTTTGGTAAAATGTTCAAATACCTGAACAAGATGAAAAGATACTAGATAGTTACCTGAAAATTAGAAGCACGGGTGGCCTTAGACACAAGCAGCCTAAAAGGAATAATTCAACCACAATCTAAAGACCAAACAAAACCGTGTTGTGTATGGCATACTCCTGTAATCCCAGTTATTTGGGAGGCTGAGGCATGAAGATCACAAATTCACCACATCTCAAAATACAATATAAGAGGACTGGAAATGCAGTTTAGTGTGTAGGCCCCGGGTTCAACCCCAGTACTGCAAAAAGAAAAGAAAAACAAAGAAAAAAACCTGAAGAACATTTTTCAAAAAAGAACTAGAGCAATGTAGATTCATTCAGTTTAAAGACATCAGTGTCTAGGACGATACCATGCAGTGAGAAAGACAATAGAGGATTCGGAGTGGGAAGGGCGTGGAGATACAGAGATGCCCATAATGGCAGGGCCAGGTCACATCAGACCTTGGGGGTGAGACGGTTGGACAGAAGGCAGGTGGAGCTGCTGTAATCGGCTCTCGGCTTCTGGACCTTGGGTCCATCTAGTTGGGATGTGGTTCTGCTCCCTCTGAACGATGGTTTGACATCAATGTGATAAACACAGAGAACTCTACCAAATTTGGATGGTCCTGTAACCAGAAGCATCATTTCGTCAGGAGTCTGCGGATTTTATTAGTTCCACTGAGCCAAAGAGGAAACTGAGGTCGAAAAATCCACGTAACTTGCTGAAACTCCAAAGCTTGTAAGAGAGAAAGTTAGATTTTTACCCCTGTTCTACTCGACTCTAAATCCCATTGCCACCTTTTGTGTTCTTCTTTCCCGATCAAGGAAGATATGATTCCTGGCATTAAAAAACTCTTTGCCTAGTAAAGAAATATTTAATTCGTTGTTTTAAATTACAAATATTTTACGTGCTGTCATCTGACTCCACACACATATCTTTTATTGTTTGTTTGCTGTGCTTTTGGAGACAGTTCTGACTGTGCATTTCTAAATGTGTTGGGAACAGGCTTTAGGGTTTTTTTGTAGTCAGAAAATTTCTGATACTTTGCTTTTGCCCAGCAACAGGATATCCTTGGGAATCCATAGTTGTGATCATATCTGTCCAGGAAACATTAATGGTGTCCCTAGTTTAGAGTAAAATGAATTCCGATTGCAGTATTTGGTGTTGATGGCTCAGTGTGCCAAAATCTTATCTATCTCATTTTGCTCTCCCTGTCTTTAGTTCTCAGTTTATTTTGATAAGATTGTGTTCTCTTGTCTTGATTTTAATTGTGAAGGACCAGATCTTGTCTCTGTAATCTCAGGGGTCAGCACACTGGTGGTTCTTTGCCATCTAGTCATAACATGAACACATTTCTAGGCAGTGAGCACTGGACAAACACAAAGTGGCTACTGCTTACACACAAAGCACCCCTCTGGGGACAGCGCAGTGCCTCTGGCTGCGTGCCATACTTACAGTCTGGTAGGAGACAGTCAGTGTGATAAACTTCGCCTATGTGGAAGCACAGGGTCCTGTGAAATCACCTTCGGAAGGAACTTAGCTCAGTGGTGACAAAAAAATGAAAAGATTTCCAGAGGAATTGGTGTTCAACCTGAGATCTGGAAGGAAGAGCTAAGGAAGGAGGCAGAAGGGATGAGGGTGTTAGTAGAAGAGAAAAGAAATTCCTAGCATAACGATGCTAGGACAGGTAAAGACATTTTGGACCTGCGACTTATTCAGTCTGGAGTTTAGCTGGAAGGTGTAGATGAGCAAGGGTGTGAAAGTAAGAGGATCATGAAGAGGAAGGAGACTAAGGAGAAATGTTCAATCTACACTGAAAGAATAGTTTTCAAAAGTAATTTATCACACAATGGAATTCATTATGAATTTCTAAGATGATTCACTTAGAGTATACATTTTAGAACATTTTAGAAGTTTATTTTCGGTAATTAAAAAGTAATGAATTTTAGCCTGATAATATTGGAGACTTCATACTAGTTACATCTATGTTCATATTTTTTAGATAACCACTTGATTACAGTTCTGTGGTCTGCACCATACTCATCACTAGGGACATGTTCCTCATGATGAATAGACTTCATTAATAGTGGTTTGAGTCATTATTATTTATTCATCTGTGAAGGCTCTAAAGTTACTATTAATTATTTTTCCAGGAACCATTATTTTAAATCCGAAGAATGCATTTTTCCTATTATTCAATGTTTCATTTTAGCTTTGAAATGAAGAAGGCTAACGTCAATTCTACTTCTTAATTTGATTGGAAGGATTTGGGGTGAGGCAATAGGATTGATTAAAAGAACTGCCAGAACATGCAAACCCCAAGCCTCCTTTTATTATTATTTTTTTTAATTTTATTTTAAACCAAGAGCATGTATTGGTACATTCTACATACATTGGTCACATTCATTACATTTATTCTATACCTATACATGGTGCATCTTGGTTCTCCCCCTCTCCCCCGCCCCTCCCCTCTCCTCCCTCCCTCCCTATTTATATCAGGTTCATTCATCATTTTCCATATTTTCCCTTTCCCCTTTAAATCTTAGTTCTTTGGCAAATATATTTTGAGCTTTCATTGGTCCATTAGACTCTTTCAGTCTTAGGTAAACAAATATCAAAACTTATATGACACTTTATGTAGGTATGACTTCTAAGAATCAATGAATTACATATAGATTACAATGTGCTGAGGATAACATATTAATTATTTATCAAGATGTAAAGTTACAATTGCATGTCAAATTCATTATTTTTTTTAACTTTTTTTTTTTTTTTAGTGCCGGGGATCGAACTCAAGACCTTGTGCTTGTGAGGCAAGCACTGTAACCGCTGAGCTAAACCCCCAGCCCCTCAAATTTATTATTTTTTGGTGAATTTGAAGAGGAGAAATCATATAGGCATTTATGATTTTTTAAAAAATATCAAAATCAGTGTTTTAACTGTTATGGATAAAATTCATCTATAATATGGTTATAATATTTTGAAACAAGCTAATTTCTGTCATAATATGCTGCATTTGCTTTTGGATTTGCTAAGTCAATTTTACTTTATTTTTCTGGAAACAGAGTTATACTCCAGGGAGGCAGCACCCATAAGATACTCCCTCAGCAGAAGGGACTTTTCTTACAAGCATTTCTGTCCTCTTTATCACAATCTTGCTGATTTTGCGGTGTGTTCCTGTGTTATGTACAAACAGAAATTAAGGTGGGTTTACATTCATATAATTATCGTTTGTGATCTGACTAGAAAGCTACTAAAATACAAGCTATTTTCTTGCTTTGTTAAGTTGAAAGGAAATGGAGACATTACTGACTGAGCTGAACAGGATTATAAATAAAAACCAGGAGAGTAGATTTCCTCCTTGGCTCCTTCCCTTCTTCCATAATCATTTATTAAGCATCCACTACGAATCAGATACTGCACCGAGAGAAGGAACGTTGTTACGTTACATGTAGTCTTACCTTTTTGTGAAATGGAATCAGATTTAGAATTTTAAATCCTCAACTAGATGCAGACCATGCAGTTACATAGCAGTCACGAAATCTAATGGTCCTAGTGGGAGCAAGCAGTTTGCACTTCTTTTTATTTTTTTTTAAATTGTATCCAAAAGCCACAGAAAGGGTCAAACTTCCTTTCCCCGAGTCTCTCTGCAATCACTGCTCCAATGCCAACATTTATGGGAATTTCACATTGGGAACCTGACCGTCGGTTTTAATAAAAATCTACTGTCCCCTCCTTGCTCCTGAACTAGTATGAAAAACTGGTTTTACCAGGTGAACGTGGAGGAGGAAGTTGGAAAGATGGAAAAGAGAATGAGAGAGGAATGGTGAGAGAGGGAGACAGGGACGGAGGAAGGGGGGATGGGGAAAGAGAGAGAGAGAGAGAGAGAGAGAGAGAGAGAGAGAGAGAGAGAGAGAGAGAGAGAGAGAGAGAGAGATAGGAAGTAAGGCAGAGACGGTGGGACGGAAGGAGGGGAGGAAACGAACAGGGAGGACGCTGTGCTTTTCCTCCGGCCGCTTTTCGCCGTTCCCGCCGCTTTATTCGCGGGCTCGCAGCCCGCGCCCGGCTCCCGCAGGTCTGGCCGGCGGCCCCGCCCCCTGGCGGCGGAGTCGGGCAGCGGCGCGGCTGCCGGCCTCCCTAAAGGGCAGCCGCGGCCGGTCGGGTCCGGGCTTGACGTCAGCGCCGCCTCCCGGGCTGCGAGGTGCGCTCGGCGCCGCCGTCCCGCTGGGGCTCGCGCGCTCGCGGGCCGCCGGGCGTGAGTGTCCGCGGCTCGGCCCCTCCTCCCGCCCCCCCGCCGAGAGCCGAGCGCAGCCCGAGCCGCGCGCCAGTCTCGCACTTCCCGCCGTCGCCCCGAAGCGGCAGTCGCTCTCCTCGCGCCTCCGCCGCCGCGGCCAGGGCTCGGCGGAGCTCCCGTCCCGCGCACCGGCCCGCATGGCGCCCTGAGCCCGCCGGGGGTGCAGAGTGCCGCGCTCCGGGTCACCCGGCCGGCGGCCGGGCACCATGGCTCTGAAGGACACGGGCAGCGGGGGCGGCACCATCCTGCCCATCAGCGAGATGGTCTCCGCGTCCGGCGCCCCGGCGGCCGCCGCCCCGGGCCCCCGTGCGTCCTCGCCCTTCCCCGAGGTGGTGGAGCTGAACGTGGGCGGCCAGGTCTATGTGACCAAGCACTCCACGCTGCTCAGCGTCCCGGACAGCACTCTGGCAGCTATGTTCTCGCCCCCGAGCCCCCGGGGCGGCGCCCGGCGCCGGGGCGAGCTGCCCAGGGACAGCCGCGCTCGCTTCTTCATCGACCGGGACGGCTTCCTCTTCAGGTACGTGCTGGACTATCTGCGGGACAAGCAGCTGGCGCTGCCCGAGCACTTCCCGGAGAAGGAGCGGCTGCTGCGCGAAGCCGAGTACTTCCAGCTCGCCGACCTCGTCAAGCTGCTGTCGCCCAAGGTCACCAAGCAGAACTCGCTCAACGACGAGGGCTGCCAGAGCGACCTGGAGGACAACGTCTCGCAGGGCAGTAGCGACGCGCTCCTGCTGCGCGGGGCGGCGGCCGCCGCGCCCTCGGGCCCCGGGGCGCAGGCTGGCGGCGGCGGCGGCGGCGGCGGCCCCGGCGCGCCGGACAGGCGCTCAGGCTTCCTCACGCTGGGCTACCGCGGCTCCTACACCGCGGTGCGCGACAACCAGGCGGACGCCAAGTTCCGGCGCGTGGCGCGCATCATGGTGTGCGGGCGCATCGCGCTGGCCAAGGAGGTCTTCGGGGATACGCTCAACGAGAGTCGCGACCCCGACCGGCAGCCCGAGAAGTACACTTCCCGCTTCTACCTCAAGTTCACCTACTTGGAGCAGGCGTTCGATCGCCTGTCCGAGGCCGGCTTCCACATGGTGGCGTGTAACTCTTCCGGCACGGCCGCCTTCGTCAACCAGTACCGCGACGACAAGATCTGGAGCAGCTACACGGAATACATCTTCTTCCGTAAGTTCACAGCCCGGCACCTCCTAGCGGCGGGCTAGAGCCCGGCTGCAGCCCGGCGGGGGTGACCCTGGCGGGGTCGTCCGGGGGGGCTGTTCGCTGGTGCTGGCAGGGCTTCCTGCGAGCCTCCCTCGCGCCGGAGACCCGAATTACGCGTTCTCCCCTTCCAATCTCCGTCTGCACTCCCGTTCTGTTACACTCGGTTGCACGCAGTCTCTCCGCGCCGTTCTCTTCCTTAACTTTATTGATCTCGCTCTCTGGCGCCCGCCTGGACGCTGAACGCTCTGGTTCCCCTCCACAGAGGGCGGGGAGGAGATGGGTTCGGAGGACTGCGTGCCTAAACCGGAGCCTTCCTTCTGCGGTCTGCGGCCAGGGACTCCTGGGGGTCAATTGCCGTGGCTGTTGGTGTCCCTCCAGGGGCCCGACTGACATCTAAGCATTGCCACGCACCGTGCACTGCCTCTCCTGCAGACGCGGCCGGGCGCAGGGAGGGGGCAATGCAAGACTTAGTGACTGCCACTAGGGTCCCTGGGTGGGGTGGGGGGTCAGAGTGAGTGGCGAGAAAGCGGCCTTCACTGCCCAATAGAAACCCAGACTCTCCCGGGCAGTTGTCTTTATCTTCTCCAGTGCAACTGTCCGCGTTTTGGAGGAGGATGGGAGCAACTGGACAGTTTGGATGTCTGAGTGTAGCGCTCAGGGTCGGAGATTTGAAGGGGGCGTGGCGTGTGTGTGTGTGTGTGTGTGTGTGTGTGTGTGCGTGCGTGCGTGCGCGCGCGCGCGCGCTCGCTAGCTCGCGGAAGCGATTATTTCCTTTCTGCGCGCCTCGAGTGCAAGAAAAGTTAAATCCACTTTCCCTAGGAGAATAGCTGCAGTGATTTTTATTGAATGAGAGAATGAGGGCGAGGATATGGATATGTGATGAAGCTTTTGGCACGAAGTTGTTTTGTAGTGCGCTTCGGAGTGGGCTGTGTGGAGTTGAAGAACTCCACCCGATACCACGATCTTTATGTGTACGGGACTGTGGGTAGAGTGGGGAGTGTGGTGTGCGCGGTTCTCAGCGACAAGCATAATGCGAGGGGGACAACGATTAAAATGAGTTTGGGCAAATGAAAAGCCAACTGGAGCAGCAGCAGGAGCATTATTTGGCAAACATTTTTCCTTTAGCAAGACACAAGAAACTTTAAAACTTGCCTGCAATATTAGGGAGAGTAGCATTGAAAGCCTTTAGTGGAAACAGGCCAGCTTTAATTGTGTTTATTTATTTTGGTAATTTGCTCACTATTTTGGAACTGAACAGTTTTCTACAATTTATTTTGACTGGAGAAGTGGAAGAAAACTCTCCTTGTATAAGTGTAAGGTTGACTGGAATGAGTCTGTGTCTGTGTATTTTGGTAACCTTGGAGGTGGGATGACAAACAGAACACTAACTCTTAGATTGTTTTAAGTAGCTTTGGTTTATCTGATCCAGCAGCTAAGCAAATGAAGTGTTTACTGAAGTAGTGGATAAAAACCTAATTATCTTAAACATACCAAAGTATTACTGCACGGGAAGAAGATAAATGGTCAGAAAAGCCACAGAGGGGAGTGTGCTATTGCTCATGTAAAATTGGCATCTCCTCAACATATATTAAGTAATAAAAATGGTTTAATATAATTTTTACATCTTATTGCTTGTCAGTGAGACTTTCATAAACAATTATTTAGACTTTAAACATTTATTTCATTAAAGATATATTTGCAACCATTTCAAAAGATTATGTGAAATGCCCTTTTGCCTTTCTTGTGGTTAGTGGTTTTTGTTAGCAAAGATAGACATATTTTATGGTGTAAGAGAAGATGAATGCTTTACAGTTAAGTTTTTTAAATTTTGGAAATCTTTCACAACTCTGGTCTTTTTTTTTCCCTTAGAAAGGTGTGGTCTTGAGAATGTTCATCACTTTGATTGTGAAGAGATAATACAGAATAAGCACTTGTAGAGTACTCGCTTTTCTAGTGAACTCTGAGATCCTTTTGTAACAGTCCCAGAAATCTAAGAAAACAACCCATAACCTTCTTCGTTGGCTACCCTAACTTTGGGGGAAAATATATAATTCCAGTGTAACTATAGTTGAATTGAATTACTGTTCATATCTGGTGAATGCAAATGTAATTTTTTTTTAACTTCCTTCTTCTTCAGTTTAGGTCATGGCAAAATGTATGCTTTTTGCCTGACAGTTTTCTGTATTTTGAAAGATTATGAGTGATATTCGTAAAAGCAAAATTATTGGGTAATCCTGATTGTCCATCTGTACTATAGATTTAAAGAAGAGCCTTAGTATCTTTCATTTCCTCTTTGGCACAGATATTTCAACAAATACTCATTTGTTATATAATGTACTTATTTAGTGTATAATACATGTATCTGTCATTTTAACATCTTTTAAAATTCAAGATACATGTGAACTTAGTGGTTTGATGCTGCTGTAAAAAAGACAGAATCGTAGTTACACGTTTGAACTCCATCTTTAGTATTCCCTACTTCTCAGTTTCTACAGTAGAAGAGATGGACAAATGCTTCAGGGCAAATGATTCAGAAATCCCAGACACTGCTAATCGGTAAATGTATGATTTTGGTCAGTGATTTACTTGTTCTGTATTTTAGTTTCCTCACCTGTATAATGGGGGTTGTTATAGCAGCAATTTAATAGGATTTAATAATTCATGTGAAGTGTTTACAGCAGAGCCTGTCTTGTAAAAGAAGCTTAATAAATATTAGCTATTACTAGTACAAGTAAGAATCTGCAGGCTTTTATTATTCTTGTTAACATTAAACATTTTTGTTTTATAGAAACTGTAATTTGATTTTAAAGTCAATTGGAAAATAATTTTTCAATGAAACATTAGTACACTGAAGTTTCAGAAGTTTGAAATAACTGAATAACTTCTTTCTTGGAACGTCAACTTTTTAGACTAAGTCACCTAGGCTTGCCAGTTGTCCTCGGATCTACTCCAGCATATCCCATTTCTGTTTCAGGGCCAAGAAATGTTTTAGCCTTCCCCACTAAGACTTGAGACTTTGGCAATATTTTTTGATAAATACCAAGCTGGATTCCTATCTCCTTAAGTGCTTATATCCAAGTCATTGAGCTCTTATGCTCAAGGTCATATACAAGTTATTAAACATTAAATACCAGCTTCATTAGGCTACAGGGACACTTCTATCTATTTTTATTCTTAACTCATTGCTTACCAAGTCTTTCTAGTCCGCTATCCTATATAGTAGTACAATTAAATTTTATATTACTTTGCTAATTCTGAAGATGGATTGCCTCTTCTTAAGAAAAAAAAATTGTGGTTTATTGTGCTTCTTGTTTTGGGAAGTTGTCTCGCAAATAGTCGTGGCTCTTTTTAATAATAAGAGACTGAAAAGGGATTTTAGATTAGTATGGTATGGCCTAGAGTAGATAGTTATGTGCTTGGAATGTAATATGTAGATCAGTCATATTTAAAACTAGCATTATGTATTTCCTTTATTCCTCATAATCAGTGAGTTTATAGATAAGATAGTACTGGCTTATTCCTCTTCTTTTCTTAACAGTATTTCAGGTTTTGAACACCACATGTTGACTGAAAAACATGTGTCCAGGTACCTACTTCCAATAATGGAGCAGATAGAAAGTGATAAAACCCTTAGAGTGGGTCTTGAGCTTTTCAGTCTGCATGGTACTATCGTAAACTTGTTTTCTTCCTGCTGCTGTGACTGTAGCTTCCCTGGCTACCCTGTGACAGCCTTGTGTGGGGCAACCGTCATGCAGAGAATGAGTGACTATGCACCGTATTTTACGTTTCTTTCTTGTTTGTAGCTTAAGATGCTGGAACTCACAATTTGTATGTGTCTGTATGTGAATATGTGAACATGCTGTAGTTAAAAAGAAAAAAGGGAAATATATATGGAATTAAAATTTAATTATTTATTCTGTTACTTTAAATTATTAGCTGGTATTAGTTAAAATTTAAAAATAATTCTCTACTTGTCATTTAAAACTAACTCATAGTTAATACTTTTATTTGATGTTAACAATAATGTATATTTCAAAATTTCTAAGAGAGTAAACTTCGAGTGTTCTCAATACACATACACATATACGTGCAAATTCATGTAACCATTTTTACAATAAACTAATATGTGTAATTTTAGAACTTTTCTAAATAAGAAGTAAAGTTTTAGGTAAATCACCAGTAACTCCTAATAAAGTCTTGACTCATGTTTTCAAAGTCTTTAATGTACATGTAGCTGAAAAAAATGTATTATTAAAAAGTTACGATCGTATTATATAGATGGTCTTTATGTATGCTCATTTTTTGTTTTATACTTTTAATACATTTCATGACATTTTCTCTATGCCATTAAAATTTTTGTTGAAATTCTAGGTAGTAAAAGTACAATACGTATCTATTACCACAAACAGTATTATAAATATTGTTGATTATTTCTCCTGAAGGCTTAAGAAAAAGTCTATGTTTTTCCAAATACAGAACCTGCAATAAAAGAAAAACATTTATTACAGTATAATCACTGTTTTATATACATAACTTTGTTAATATCTCATGACGTTTCTTGAACTTGATGTTAGTTCAAGAGGGCAGGTACCATTCTCAGTCACAGAGTTAGTGCAGGATGAACTGCAGTCCAAGTGGCTGTCTCCTCCACAGCTCTTACTCTTACAACATTTAAACACAATTACTGTTTCACATAGTAAATTTAACAAATATAGTTTAATGTTTCTTGAGTACTTACAGATTTCTAAAAAAAGAATGGTATGAACTGTTAATGAATAAAGCTAGTATTTCTAATCTATGCTGAATTTCCACAAAATACACAATGTTTTATGTCTTTTACTTACTGAAAGGGTTTTTTTCTTTATGTATTAAGGCTAGCGTATTCATGAAGGTTCTTAAAATTAAGGGAAGTAAGTCATTTGATTCCATTCAGCATGTTCTTTTGGGGAACAAGTAATACCTAAAAGTTTGATAAACCAGCAATATCTATGGGTTTGCTAAACTGACTTAAATTTAAATGGTGCTAAGGCAGCAAATACACCTTTAACTTTTGTAAGTAGAACACATTTTCTGTGTTACTTTCTTGGTGGCAAATTGAAGAGGATATTTTAGTTGAAATCAATTTTGTTAATAATACATCGTTGTTTTGTAGTTCTAAATATTGGTTAAAGGCATTAAATTACATACTTTATCAAATGAGGTTCAAAAAGCATCAAACACCTGGTTGGTATGGAGATTACCTTTCAGTAGTTTTGAAGCCTTAAAATACAATAGAGGTCTGTATGAAGAATTGAAAGAACTTGGAAAGTAGCATTTCAGATAAACCTTAACACTATATTTTGTTACCTGTAAGAATGTTAAGGTCTCTTTTTGTGAACTTTATGGTATTTTTTCCACTTAGGAGCCAGATGCTTGCAAGACATTTTGGAGGCTTTTCTGATCTGATGTTTACTTCTAGTAGTGAGATACTATCAATTGAGGGTTTGGAAAGACTTAGTAGAGATTAGAATGGCTTTAAAGTTCTGTTTTTTTTTTTTTTTGTTTTTTTGGTGCTGGGGATCGAATTCAGGGCCTTGTGCTTGTAAGGCAGGCACTGTAACCATGAGCTAAATCCCAGCCCTAGAATGACTTTATTTCTAGTCAACGCAACAGGCAAATTATCTGGTTTATACGTGTAGGAGTAATGACAGAGTTCCTGCTGCTGATCTGTACTTAGCGTCCATGCATTTCTCATAACTAATGTCTGTTAATCATAGATGTTTTGTTTCCTTTTATTTTGTTTTGAAAGTGTTGGGGATCTAACTCAGGGCCTTTTGTATGCTAGGCCAGTGCTTTATCACTGAGCTATTTCTTTAGCCTCTGAACAAGTTTCTAATCATTGTACAAATATACTTGAATTTAGCTTTTCAAAAATAAAGGTAAATAAAGCATTCTATGGTGAGTTTTTATCATTTATAAATTTATTTCCTGACTTACTAGCTTCTTAGTATATGTACAGTATCACAGTCATGTAGTTCTGAGTGAACTTTTGTTGTAGCATCCTTTGTAATGGAGATTCTGTACTTTTCTTTTTATTGTACACTAGTTATAGATTCATCATTCATCATTGCTTTTCCTGCATATATAATTATCTGTTTTCATGTCATTTTTCCACACTAGCTTTCACTCTCCTTGTGAATTGATGTCAAGGCTCAATTTTGTGTTCTCAGGCCCTAGTGAAATGACTAACATCAATTTAAGAATTTGATAAACATTTTAAGCTAGAGATAGTAGAGATTCCATTAAGATAGTTATTGAATTAGAACCTCAGTTCCACTTCAGTTTAAAGTACACTTACTCAGCAGCCAGCAAGCTACAACACATGCAACACATCCGTATCTGGACAGCACAGTGACCTTACCCTTTAGGTGATCTCTACAAGTTTTTGTAGTTGTGAGTTATGTTATGGAGGGATTATTTCATATTTTTGCAAGAGGCAGGAGTAATTACATAAGTTGTTATGTAGCACTGTAAAGAATGAAAATAGATAAAAATGTTAGCTACAGGGTAGATTAAAATGATTTTATAAGTGAAGTTATCAGCTTCATAAACATATACACATACAGAGACAAATATTTCTTTATATTTAAATTATTGGTGAAATAGAAGAATGGGATCACAAATTAACTGATTTGATGTATAAAAGATTTTGGGCAAATGCACAGTGCCCCAGCCTTATCCATCACTGCTATGTTGAGTAACTTACCCTTTAAAAGAACACCAGGATGTAGAATGACTACTGTCTGTGGATGTGGTCAGTCCATATTATGGTGGAAATTAGGCTTAGATAGTATCTGCCTAAGCTAAGAGGTATTTGCAAAGTTAAGAACCTAGTTAACTCTATATCGCAATATTGATCTGTTATTAAAAGGCATATTAAAATACAGCTCACAGGTATTACTGTTTAATGATTAATAATACAATATCAGTTTTACCTATACTTATTAACCTTATGTCAAGATGGTTAATAAAAATAAGTCAATTCTGCTGGCACTAACAGTATGCCTTTTGGTGCTATCTGGTAGGATGCTTATTACTTTGATAACAATTCACTAGTTAAACTAATGCTGTGCTCATTCAGTGTTTAGGTTAGAATGTTATTGCTAACATATTCTAACCATTTTCTCTGTCATGGCGTGTGTTTAGATACCCCCGCCGCGAAAGCCTAGTTCATAGGTGGGGCTTTTTCAGAAGTGGCTGGATCTAGAGTGTGTGATTGATTTGTGGTGCAGTGCTAGGATTAAGGGTGCTGAGATTAAGGGTGGGTGATTACTAAATCAGTCCATTGAACAGTTTGGCACTGCCCTAATCCTGGTAGCCTAGATAGAATAGAAAAGGGGCAGAAAGAAGCTGCTATGGTCCCTTGCTTGCTTTTGCTGTCTTCTGCCTTCCACGAACTGTCTCTCCACTGTGATGCCCTCTATCAAGCCACCCTGCCTTGGAGCCAGCCAGCTATGAGCTGAAACCTCTACAAACTGTGAGCTGAATAAACCTTCCCTCCTTTAATTTTGGGTATCAGGTATTTTTGTCTCAGCAACAAGGAAAGTAACTAAGACAATCACTGAACACTATTTATATAGGAAAAAAAATTAAATATAACCAAAGAATAATGGAAAGGGAGTATAATGTTGATGTCACCAGAATAATGAATGATTTGACTACTCAGTTGTGTTATTTTCATTTTGTTCGCAGTTATAGTAACAAATACCTTTACCACGATTTTTATAATGCTGTTTTTCATCATTTTGTAGATTAAACATATTTCCTAATTTCTAGTACAAGTATTTATTGCTCAGTGTCTTGTTGCTGAGAAAAAAATACCAGACTTCCACAACTCAAGAGGAGAGGTTTATTTGGCATGAATTTAGAGGTTTCAGTCCGTGGTCCACTGGCTCTAAGGCAGGAAGATCATGGTGAAAGCGCATGCTGCTTACTTCTTGGTTGTTGCTTACTTCTTGGTTGCTGAAAAGCAGAGCACAGGGGATGAGTGCCAAAAGGAGAGACAAGTCCTCAAAACTCTACCCTCAGTGACCGACGTCCTCCAACCAGGCCCCAGCTCCTAACTGCACACTCAGCTATGAACATGGGTGGATTAATGCCCTCATGAGCATAGCGCCCAACGATCCAGTCATCTCTCTGGGAGTCTCTTTGTTAAGTTCAACTGACATTTATGATGAACCTACACAGTATAGGGTAGGGGGAGAGCAGTACTGTGCTTAGGGAGAAACTCTGTCAGTATCTCTTGGCTCTAAGAGGCAAATCCTTAAACACTATGAATGATTTAATGATTTTTTAGTCAGTTTCCTTGAAAATTTCTGGCTCCGACTTTGAGATCTTGGGAAAATAATTTGATCTTCCTCCAGAAGGGAAAGGGAACAGAACAGTATTAGTCACAAATTACATACTTAGTAAGCACTAGCTGTTGTCATTTATTAATTTAAGGGCCTCAAAATATCTAGCCAATCCTTTTTATCTACATTAATAATTCTCAGTAACAGGTTTCTTTTATATGAGGAAACTGAAAGCAGTATCTCTGAAACACTGTCCCTAAGAAGGTTCTGTTATCATTAGTGAGTTTTTACTATTTAAAATTATTGACTTGTTAAATATAATATAAATTGTAACATTATTAAAATAACTTTATTCTAGTAGGTACTATGTTGCTTGGGGGGATGCATTCTTCCAAGGCTAGTGCTGGTATCGGTCAATTTTGACCCAATAAAAATGCTAGTGTTCAATAGAAATTGTCTCACAGTATGGGGTATGTTTGGACAAAGCACTTCTTAGTCATGTTTTTAATTTATATTTCTTATGAGAGCTTTTAGTTTTGATATCAGCGGTTTTATGCAAGAGAACCAATTTCCCTAGAGCCGTGTGGGCTCACTCATTGCCCAAAGTTTGGGCATTTAGCCAGAATTTCAAGCTATGTTGTGAATTCAAATACATATCTTTGCAATTTTAGGAAAACTGTTAGCTGTCAACTCAATCAGCTCCTATTGAAACTGTTCTGACACATTTTGAATATAAATTTTCAAGTTGCTGAAATCCACGTATTTGAAGTAAGCAGGGAGATGCTGGCAGCCATTCAGAGGTAGTTCTCCAATATTCTGACCTTTTTCTTCTGGATGACGAAGGCTGCATCCAGCACGTCTCTTTGCAGGTGGTCGATAAGTTTCATGCGTATAATTCAAAAGTGACTTTCACTTTTGATAAGTAAAGTTGCTGTGGTGGCAGTTTTATAGTTAATGGTGGAGGAAGCAGATATAGTGGTTGTGAATTATTGGTGTCATCTATATGGTGGTTTTGGGATGAGTCCTTCGGTGTTGGTCCTGATTTAGAATTAAAAGAGAGAGATTTGACAAACAAATTCTTGGGCTGTAGCCTTCACCTTCATTACTATGTAGATTAATTTTATTTGTGTTACTTTACTTTTCTACCCTTCAGTTTTTCATATAGAAAACAATAGAAATTGATCTTCTTTTTGATATTATATCCAAGAAATGTGTGTATAATGCTTGTCAAATAACTTGTGCTGAATAAAAATAGAGTATTTGTTCTTGAGTGTGTCAAACTGTTATTTCTTAATAGAAAATGAGTATATTAACAAAACATTTACTGAGAGTGAAACCTTTTTATACTCTCTCATTCAATGACTTAAAAAAATTCAGAAATATAAAAACTTCCTGAAAGAAAACCAGGTGAGATTAATTTTAAACTCCTCTGAATCATTTCTCTTACTTAGTGCTTTTGTAATTATTCTGTTTTCAGGACTGTGTGCCCTCCTTGTCCTTAGATTATGTATTAGGTGACTGGCCCTAAATATATGTGAGACTGCTAACTGCACGTCTCTTTGTGCAGCCTCTACTCATGCTCATGGTCGAAGCCTGACCACATTTCTGGTTAACTTTTGATCACAAGAATGCAGGCATGTTTGTGTGTGTATGTGGGAGGGGTACATATACATAAACAATGTTTTGGGAGAATATTCATATTACTCTTTAGCCATTATTACAATAAAAACATTTGTTCTTTGAACCATGCCTGAATAATGATCAATTTATGTTCGGAAATAAGGTATCATCATTGATTTTAAACTTTTACTAAAATTCCCTACTTAGAGAAAAATGTACTCTTTTGGAAGTGAGCATCTTTCTGTTCTCCGTATTACACCCGCCTTCCTTTCCTGAGAATTTTTTCTCATTTATGGAAATAAAATCTACTACAGTGTGTAAGTTTTGCCACATTCTTAGGGATGTTGCCTATTCCTCAAGAATAAATGAATTCAAATTAAAATGAAGGCTTTACTTGTTTATCTTTGACAAGCATCTCATAATTAAAATTATGTTAGAATTTGAAATACTTTTGAGGTATCCCTTTTCATTTCAGTTAATAGACCTGTGATATATTGATTTAGAATGCTTCATAGACACTGGTAAAAAGTCATTGTCATATAACAGAAGAAAGAAGTTTGGAAGCCCAACACTGAAGTTACTTAAGGTTAGCATAATCCTTCCTTTTCTTTGCTGCACTGATGTGCTTCTAAAGCATGCCAGAACCAAATCAATATTTGGCTTTTACCTTCTGTACTAGAATGCTTGGATTGTGAAATAAACTTAGTTCATTCAAGCTATCTGTGTTATAGCTGCTACTATCAAACCATATTTATCATCAGAATAATTTGCTACTTAGCATTAATACTATGAAGCTCAGCAATACCCAGTATTTGAGAAGCCCACAGGAGGAAGAAATGATTTACCCCGTAGTTTTAGCACAATCGCCATACTCGGGGGAATATTGGTAATATTTTTGATGAATTGTAGGCAGTATGCTTTGAGTTGAATTATATCATCCCAAAAAGATAAACCGAAGCCCTAACCACGTGTTCCCCTTGCCATGCAACTCTTAAAATATGACCTTATTTGGACATGGCATTGTTACAGAAGTAATCAAGTAAAAAGAGGTCATCAGGGTGGGCTCTATTTCAGTATGACTGATGTCCTTTTATAAAGGGGAAAGGTGGACATAGAAGCAGAGAAAAGCACGACCACACACATGGGAAGAATACCCACATGAACATCAGGGATCAGATAGAAGTGGTACTTTTAGAAGGCAAGGAATGCCCAAACTTGACAGCACACCCCCAGAAGCTAGCACGGTTGTGTGGAGCAGACTTTCCTTCATGGCTGTGAGGAGAAAACAACCTCAGTCTCAGATTTCAGCATTCAGAACCATGGAATAGTACGCCTGTGTTGTTTAAGGTGCTTAATTTAGGATGTTTTGTTGTAGCAGCCCTGGCAATCTTCTGGAGAACTTTCAAACCATCTTTTAAAAAATCTAGAAAAGCCTGAAAAGGCAATAGTTTCCAATTCCCTATATTGTTAGAGGTCAGTTACAAACATTGAATTGCACTGTAGCTAGTTTAAGTTGGAAAGAATTTGTTAAGTGTAATTCATAGATTTCTCTGCTTGGGAGGGCCGAGCTTCCCGGGATGAATCTCAGCCACAAGGATCAGGCGGCTGGGAGTCAGGAATTGCCAGACCACTGCGGGGGTTAGCCGTCCACCTGTGCCAGGACCCAGGCCTGTTAAAATGAGATCCTCAGAACCCTTCCTGTCTCCCCTTGTGCCTCACATTATAAGTTTGAGTTTGGAGAACCACACAAGGTACCCGGGCTACAACAAAGTCTAGGAAATTCCATATAGCTTTAAAAACACAGGAAAAGCAACAAATCCTCGGGATGCACTATCATCAGTGATATGTACAAGCCTATTTCTTAGTATTATTTCTAAAGTTTACAATGTTAATCCCCGCTACTTCATCTTGTACACATAAAAATTCTAATGCATTTTATTGTGAATCCTCATATGTGGTTAAAATACGTATCCTATCCTGTTTTGTCTTGATTATATTTTTAATTTACATTTGTTTTCTCTCTCATTAAACACTTTCTTCTTACGAGCCCTTCATTTGCACATGCCCATCTGAACTAAGTGGCTGTTTTCTCACTGCTGCCTGTTACCTCCTAGGGTGTATGTTATCTAACTCAGATTGCCTTCAGTCTGATCATGGCCAAGTCCACTGTGGACTTAGGCCAAAATTCTCTGAAATGTACACAAGGAGGGCAATTGTTAGGTCTCTTTAAGTACTACCGGATTGCTCTGCAATGGAGTGTACCGGTCTCCATTCCCCTGAGCAGGGCATGAGGATGCCTTTGTCTCCACTTCGTTTCTGACTCTTGGTAAAATTCAGTTTTACATATTGCATAAAGAGGTGATATTTTATTTTTAATTTACTTTCTGATTACTAATGATCGGAATTAGATTTCAGCTTTCCAATATCTGTAAATTAGCAGCCTACTTGGAGGATTTTGAGTGAGTTAGTCAAGGGGATCCCCTGTGCTCTGTCCCTTTGGCCACCTTCTCTCCTTACTGAAAGTTCAGCTACAGCAATAGCATCATCAATACATGGTCCTGCGTAAGATGAAGACATTGTCCTTTTGCACAAAGTGAGTCTCTTCGAAAATTCTCCTGAAGGGCAGACCCCTGTCTCCATTTTTGGTCCATGTACAGTGTGACATTTTGCGAAGGCTGAAATTCCTTGTGGAAGGTCATCTAATGAACTACATTAATACATGTTGTTTGCTCCCAGTACATTCAATAAACAGTGTTAAATGACTTCAGGGAAAGGTTTTGTGTAGAGAATGGAAGAAGGGGGAACATAGTGCGCCCGCAGGTCCACAGCAAATCCTGTTACGCAGACCCAGCAAAAAATCCTTTTACCTGCACTGGAATAAATTCCCTTTAAACCTATCAGGGAGCACCTGGTTTTGTCACCAGTTAAAATGTCCCTGGTTTACTGCCCTTTGTGGTCCTTTTCTGTGCCTCCTGGGATAATTTTTTCTCTTGATTTTCCTTTGTGGCCACTTCTGAGGCACATTGTACAATATACTCTCCTTGTAGCCACACAGATTTCACACCTCACTTCCTGTCTTTGTAGGTTAGTTAATTGCTCTAATGGTTGAGTAGCATCAGCTATTCATGGCTAGTCTTGCAGTTTCTTTGGCAAAATAATGCCTTCAGAATTATCAATCCCGGCCAGGTTCATGCATAAGTTGCCAGAATCTTAGCTCTATTTTCGGGTTGAGGACTGCTGTATGACCCCTGTGAATCACTTTTCACTCTCTTCTTCTTCTTTTTTTTTTAATTTTTTTTTTTTTACCAAAAACATGCGTTGGTACATTGTATACATAATGATCATCTTCAACATGGTTATTTTGTACCTGTACATGGTATATCTTGGTTTTCTCTCCTCTTCTCCACCCCTCCCTTCCATTCCCCCACCCTTCCCTATTTGCAACAGGTTTATTTACATTTTTTCCCTTTCTCCTTTCTTTTCTTTTGTCCTTCCTTCTTTTCCCCCTTCTCCCTATCCAGTTCTCCTCTCTTTTGAATACTTTTTTTTTAACATAATACCTATTATACCTTTTTGTTCTTCTTTACTCTTATGGTTTCTCATCAGAGAAACAACTCGATGTGCATTGATGAGTGTCTGATTTATTTCTCTTAAGAGTATGTCCGCAGCGTGCATCCATTTACCTACAAGCGTCTCTAGTTTATCTTTTTTTAAATGGCAGAGTCATACTCCATTGCATAGAAAAAACACATCTTCTTTAGCCATTCATTAGTTGTTGGGCATTTAGGTTGTTTCCAAGACTTAGCTATTACAAATTGTGCTGCTATGAACATGGCTGTGCATATATCACTGTGATATGATTTTAATTCTTCTGTGAAGATACCAAGCAGAGGAATAGTTGGGTCAAATGGAAAATCTAGTTGTAGTTTTTTGAGTAATCTCCACACTGATTTCCACAATGGTTGGACCAACCCACATTCCCACCAACAGTGGAGGATGGTTCCTTTTTCCCCACAGCTCTGCACTTGTTATTGGTTGATTATAGCAGAGATTATAGCTCTGAGTGAGATGGAATCTTAGTGTTGTTTTGATTTGTGTCTCTCGAATGACCAATGATGTTGAACACTTTATTTATATGCAATTTTTATTTCTTTGTCTGAGAACATTTTCTTATATAACTACTATTCCATTTTAACCTGGACAAAATGATTTCTTGGCAATATCTGATATGTGGTTCATAATGATATTTCCAAGACTGTCTCAGAAATAGTCTTCATTGCTATTTCTTTTTAAATTCAGGTCTAGAGATTGTATTTTTATGCCTTTTTTCCCATTATGGACAGTCTCTCGTCTCCGTCTTTGGCTCTCTCTTTTTCTTTGTTCCTCTGTCTCTTCCAGAGCCCCTCTTCTCCTCTCCCTTGAGTGTAATGTCATCCATTTGTTCACAGAAATAGGGTCTTGCTGACCCTATTAATCCTCCAGGTTCTGATTATGGGTGCTCGCTTTCTTGTGATACCATTTAAATTCCTTCTTTTCCCTGTATGTTCTGTAAATGGACATTAACTCAACCTTGACTAGATTCAAATTCTCTCTCTCTCAATACTAATTATAGGGGAATCTGTGTATTTCATTTTGCGTATAGTGTCTGGCTCTCCCATTTTTAATGGTACTTAGGTTAATGAGCAGATATAAGTGGCATTTGTCTTAATTCCTCTTAAATTCCCATAAAAGGTTTACCTCATAATTTTAATGCTGAGTACAGTTACCTGATTCAAATATTACATTAGGGGCTGCAAAATTTTGATTTTGTAATTTTATCTTCTTTTCCAACTTATGGGTTAGAGTCGTGTAGAACTTTCTCTGAAGAACTACTTAAAATGTGGTTCATAGAGGAAAGGCAGGACAAATGGACATTTTTTTCTTTCTTATTTATTGCCATTTTTCACAGCAGAAGAACCACTTGGTTACATTTAGAACCTCATCTCAAAAGAACCAGGAAACTCAGTTTTCAGCCACCTAGCCTCTGCTATGCATCAGCCAGCTAAATTTCTTGAGGCTATTTCCATCTTTCACCTGAAAAAACCATCTGAGTGTAAGAACGATGACGCTAGTCAGGTTTATTCAGCATCTCAGTTGAACTATATTATGTAAATGGAATCAGTAGGGAAAAACAACGACATAAATTGCTTTCAGGTAAAATACATGGAGGCAGGTGGCTAAGGGACTATTCCGTGCATCATAATGTAGATAAGATACGAGCTGAAGGTTCTACCCCAGCAACTTGCCAGCAAGAAACTTTTACCTCTCATTGGAATATGAATTCAAGTTACTGAAGTGGAAGATATAAAGCAGATAGAGGAAAATTACAGACAACATAATGGCTCTGCATTATAATAATCTCAAAAAGTTGAGGAATGGAGGCTGTTACTAGGTGATGTTAAGCTTCCCAGAGATACTCATTGTACACCTGGAGCAGACGTTTTGGTCAATTGCCTTAGGAACTATTATTTCGCATTAGGTATGGTCTTTTGCTTACACTGTGTCTGACACTTAGTATTATTATTATTATTTTTTTAAATTGACATAGTGAAAGATGGTATGTACTAGGAAGGTTTTTTTTTAAATGAAATTAAAACTGTTGATTTCTCCAGTAAGGGTGATTTTTTTTTCTTTTAATTAGATTTACTGTCTGTGCTCAGTAAATCTTCACACTGTCTGGCACCAAACTGTCACTTGGAACATGTTTATTGGTTTAATTAGGAAAGCCATGTGATGGGTGAGTAGAGACATTATGATGGGGTTTAAGGAGGAGGGTTCTGGAATAAACCAAGGCCACATTCACACCCTAATCCTATTTAGTTCATAACTATGTTGCTTTCAGCAAGTCACTTATTATTTCAAAACCTTCCTCTTTTGTAAAATTACTAGAAAATAGTATATGTTGCAGAGGGGGAAATTGCTCTGAGAAGTCAATAATGTGATGCGAGTAAAGTACATGGAATGCCATGTTATTCAAATTGAAATTCTACTAAAACTGACTGTTTTACTTATTACTTAAAAGAACAGTGAGGACACAGAAGAGGAAGTAAATGCCTGAACTAAATGGTGGGTTCACGAAAGGCACTAGAGAAAAACTGGTACTTCAAATTATTGACACACCTGTGGGCATCCATGTGCGAGGGCTTGAGAGCTTTGCTAGTTCATGCAGACAGGGAGTTTTCAAGGAATGATTTGATTTAACTTGATGTCAGGAAAAAGAAGTGTGCTGGGGGAAGGGGGAATTGCTGAATGTAGGCAGAAGAAAGATGAAACAAGCACTTTAATTGTTGGTCAAAGGGTTTTAAAAGAAAGTGAAGTCATCAAATGTGCATTCACAGAAAGTAACTGTGGCAGTAGAGGGACACGTGGAATTAGGGAGACTAAATTTGGCTAGTTGGTGGCTTTTGGGAAGGTGTAGGCAAAAGATGAGCCAGTGCACACCAGTAGCAATTGGGAGTAAGGGTTGACGCCTCATGCTGTATATAACATAATCAAATGAACCTGAGAGAAAGGAATTAGAGCAGCAGGCAGCTGGCCTATGATTCATTCACTCTTACCAGAGGGCTGCTTTTGAAGAAAGAAAACGGGACGGTTCACCTGGTCTAATCTCGTCAGCTTGCTAGCCAAATAAAAGATGGATTGTATTTCCCGTAGGGTGAGACCCTTTCTCATGAAAGCCTTTTCTAGATGACCCTGGTTGAAGAATGACTTACAGTAAATAAGTCTGGAATCTATAAGACAAGGCTCCTGAGAGGATACAATATACACTGTTCATTTTTCTGGATATATAAAAATGTAGAAGTTTAAAAAGATATATGCTCCCATCTCGTAAAACTTCTCATAAAATCTTATGGATTTCTCATTGATTATTCTGAGCCAGAGAATGAATATCACATGTAGTACAGAAGCAATTGGAGAGTTGTATGGGGTGTTCCAGGCCTTCCTTGTTTCATGTGCGCCTTCATTCTTCATGTTGTTAACGAAACTTGATACTCTGATTTCTGATTTTTGAGAGTCTGATTCAAACATCTGGTCCTCTGTCTTGGCTCAAACTTTGTGACCCGCTGGATGTAGAGAATATGGGACAGAGATCTCAAAGCCACTGCAGAGCTGAGAATGACCTTATTTTGTGTGTGTAGGGGTGTACTAGATGAGCGAGGCTTTGCCTTTATTCCTAAGGAGATGATAATAAGATCAGTTTTAGACTTGTTAAATTTGAGCTATCTATGTAGATTTCAGATGGAAATATCTCATGTGAATATTCTGGAGGCTAGATAAATTATCCTTGAATTCGGAGAGGAAAATAACTTTGATGAGTGTTGAAGAAGTGGGTAAATAAAGAGTACCCTCAAAGTGATACTAAGAGCGAGCAGTCATACATTAGAGTATCGGAGGAGAGAAGGTGTTTTGGAATGTGTATGTCCAGGGGAAACGCACGGAAGTGTATCTTCCACAGTGTACATGATGCAAAACGTCAACCATACACTAGACTGAGAATACCAATTAGACTTACCAATTAGAGGCTTATTAGTGACTTTAGAGATAATTAAAGAACACTATAAGTTTGTAGTGGTAATAAATTGCATAACTTGGAGCTAGTCTCTGGAGTGGATACAGAAGTAGAGAGGATAGATAATTAGACTGATCCCATTGTAGATTCTTGGTTAAGATTTTATGAAGAAGAGATCCAAGCTGGTTAAGGATGCCAGGCTGATGGGAGTGCAGTAGTTACTTCTTCTAGGATGGGTAAAGAAATCAACAAAGCTGTGATAGTCTGAGGAATTCGTAGTAGTTACACCTGGGATGTTAGTTAAAATGGAATATTTGTTGCCCACTGAATTCAAGTCTCTCGGGCATGGTGCTTAGGAGTATTCTTCTTTCAAATGCTTTCCAGATGAAAGTTTAAGAATATGTCTTAGGGTTGGGGACTTAGCTCAGTGGTTAGAGTGCTTGCCTAGCAAGCACAAGGCCCTGAGTTGGATCCCCAGCATCAAAAAAAAAAAAAAAAAAGTTTTAAACATGTGAGTTCTGGTAAAAACTATGGTCTTGCTAAACTATTAAATTAAAAAAAAGGACAGAGATCTGTAGGTATAGAATGTTGTTAATTATATTTATTTTTTAATTTTAATTTTTTTATATTTCTTACAAAAGCATTAAAAAAGGCTGGATGCAAATAAATTTAGCTGTATCTAGATTGTAAAGTAATGGGTATTTAGAGAACTTATTTTTTTGCAATTTTTAAATTGCAGCTTATATTTCTTTTATAGATGAAAATAATTACAGTTATTAGAAATCAAGCGTGTGTGTGTGTGTATTGGGTTATAGATAAAGATAAATTGCATTTTTCAAGAGAATGCTTTAACGAAGGTTGAAGGGTGGAAGAATATAAAGGTGTTTTAATTGGAATTAGGTAGGGAAAGCTATTTAAGAGGAACATGGGTGTGTCAGCTTTCTGAAACTATACCACAATACCCAAGGCATTAATTTATAAAAATAAATATTTATTTTGGCTCATAGTTTTGGAGGTTCCAGTTTAAAATCAAGTAAACACTTTGCTTTGGGCCTCTGGTGAGGGCAGCACATCGTGGCAGAACACCTGCTTACAACACAAGCCAGGAAGCAGAGAGGAAAAGGAGGAAACCAGGGTGGCACAGTGCCCTCTAAGGGGGTATCCCCGGTGACGACACTTCACAGGGCCTGCCTCCTACAGGTTCTGCCACCTGCCAATGGTGCCACCTCGGGAACCAGATGTTAACACGGGAACCTCTGGGGTGCGTTCAACACCCAAACTGCAACAATGGAGTTAAAGCAGTCATTTGTAGGAAACAAATTCCACGGGTTTCACAGTTCTGCCTAGTGCAGCCTGTGCTCCAGTACCTCAGAGACTGAAGGTGCTCAACTTTTACTCTTTTGACCAAGAGCTAACCTGTTGAAGTGTCATGGGAAAAAATAAAATACAGGTTACTTAGCGAATATGTGCACTCAGGTAGAGGATGTATCAGTCTGAAAAAGCCCAAGGTCATGAATCCTACAATGTTAAGAAAGTCCCTAAGACCTTCATATAGTTGTAAGGTACCATAGACTTCTGATCACCTAGGAGTACATGATCAAAAGCTTTCCTGATTAAAAAGTGAGTATGGCAGACCAGTATATTCGTTGAAAAACATAGATTAAAGCATTATTGTTGTTGGTTAACTTTTCAGTGAAGCTCAGCACTGTCAGGTTAGGTGACCATGTCTAATTCACAGATGTTTATCAAGTAATCATTATGGATTCTTTAAAGAGAAGTATCAGTCAGGGTCTCAGGCACGGTGGTGCACGCTACATAGTGAGTTCAAGGCCAGCCTGAACTACATAGTGAGACCCTGTCTCAGAAAGGAATAGTGTCAAAATGTACACATCACAGGCGTAATCCTTACCTTGGGGGCTCACAGTATGGGTGAGGACACAAAGTCAATGAAACCTCGATTCTGGAGATAATAGTAAATGGTAAAGATGCAGAGGCCAGAGAAGACATAATGGGAACAGTTAATAATCCTTTATCCTTCGAGTGCCACCCTTACTGGTAAACCCAGACCTCACCAGACATTTCCATGTTAGCATGTGTGTGGTATAGGTATCCAATTTAATGTATCTAAGTGAAGTCCAAATTCAAATCTATTTGTCTCCTACCTGTTCTCTTTCAGTATTTTCTCTTTTAATAAGGGGCCATTCTATGTATTCTGATATACAAGCCAGAAATCTACTAGTGTACTCTGACACATTCTTCTACCTGTTTTCTTTTAGACTTAAAAGAAATTATAGCTTCTAGTATTAATCTGAGGTGCAGGATCCTTTTGGATATCTGTGAATACTCTGGCATTTTTTCACAATTTTGGTGCATAATCATCTGAACATTTTTAGGAGAGAACGAAATCCCTAGTAATCATGAGATTCTTAAAAGGGATTCATATATATATACACATATATATCTCAATATTTTCATTAATATCATGGCTTATGTGTGGGTGTCAGGGTGTGATTATCCAATAGAGGTGTTTTCTTATAACTTTTACAGTGACAGACAGATCTGTTTCTTACCAAGGGTGAATTATTGGGGAAGAGGCCAGCAGCCTGTGCTATTTTGTCATTTTGTGAGGAACAAACAGAAGCTACTAGTATTGTCTACTCATTGATTGTTTCAACATTCATCAACTATTAACATTCATCAACTGCTTAAATAACAGCAATGTTCTGAATAGTTATGGAGGTTGATGATTAGTGGTAAAAAGCCACAGTAAACTCCTGCCTCTTGGCACTCACACTTTTATTATTTTAAAAATATATTTTCAAGCCAAAATGAAATATTTCCTTACCTTCAGGAAGCACAAAGCTAGCTGATTGGTCAGACTCAGTTTGATATAAGTAAGTGTGATTACTTGAGACTCAGTTTGAAGAGAAATAGAAGATCGGTTGACTGCAGTGTATTCTTCACTGCCTTTTGTCCTTTCAGATGCAGATGGACCTAAATTAGGAAATCACATTTATTTGTGGAAATAATTTATGGTAAATGAGTCCTCCCTCCCCCCTCCTTCCCTTTCCTCCCTCCCTCCCTCCCTTCTTTCCTTGCTTCCTTCCTTCCTTCCAAAATCAGACTGTTTAGGCCTCATGGGTGTATTTGTTTGCTTGGGCTGCCATAATAAATTACCACATACCGGGTGGCTTAATCAGTGGAAAATTATTTTGTCATAATTCCGAGGACTAGAAATCTGAGATCCGGGTGTAGAAAGCTTGGTTTCTTCTGCCTCTTTCTGTGCCTTGTGGATGGCCTTTTCCTGGTATCTTCCTGTGGTTTTCTTTTTGCATGTCTGTGTCCCGATTTCTTGCTAAAAGGATGTCAGTCATGTGGGATTAGAACACACCATTTTTACCTCATTTAATCTTAATTACCTGCTTAAAAACCTTGTTTCCTGGAAGACTCACATTATAAGTTTTGATGGCAGAACTTCAATGCATAATTTTTGGGGAAGGAGACACAGACCCAATTCAGTGTATGAGAATCAAAAATGTCTAAGAATAAAGTTGTTCTCAATGTTATTATGAAAAATGTTCCTAACAGATATTGTATGACTAAGTTAACAGAAATATGTATCATTTCCATGCCTTTGGTGTTGAATTTAAACCATTTGACTCTGTGTTTAGCTTTTAAGAGTTAAAGGCTGAAGTAATTGGTAGACTTATTTTTTGTCTTCAAATCTAATTTGTGGAGGGAAAAAAAACCTCACACTGTATAACAAATAGGATTGTTTTCAATAGATAATTCCAAGACAGTACTTTTAGGTGCCTTTAATAGTCTTTTAAAAATGTTAATTTCTTTATTTTTATGAAGTAATTTCTATCTCTAAGTGTAGAGGCAAATCTCCTTGATAGAGAAAAAGAGAATGGTGTTTTGCATTCTATGTACATGCGGACCTGTCTGGCCACACAGAAAATAGGGTTGTGTAGTAGCAAGAGTCCCTGGAGCACAGGAATGGAAGAGAGAACGTGTAAGTAAGACATGCTTGATACAGAGTCAAATACAGATAAACGGACTAATCATGACCAGAAGTATTGGGGAGGTCCTGAGAGACCCAGAGTTGTTCTTAGAGGGCATGGGTACCTGTTTGTAACAGACCTGTATTGGTGAACAGAGTCTCCCTGGGCCTGAAGAATACATGACATTCATTGTTCAAAATCAAACTAAATCGTTTTTGTTTGGGTTAAAGATGGATAGTGTTAGATAAAACCTGTAGAAATTACCTGCCCTATGCTTTGTTAAGAATAAATTCGATATGACATTATGATGTCATTTAAATATTGCTTTTTACTGTCACTACCTGAAAATATGCAAGCTTTCTCTGAATGAGCTTTACTGTTAAATTAAACCAGAAGTATAATCCTGAGGTCTCATTAAATAACTGCTCTAGAAACTAAAGTTCTTTTGGGGATCACATATCAGAATGTAACTTCAGAGTGGAGCCTGGATTAGTCTGTTGATTATAATTCTTTTGGTATATTGAAGCAGTTTACCTCTATTCAATATAAACTCAAAAACATTTTAATCATTACTTAGTCAAACAATTCATGGTACATTTATTACTTAACTTTTTCCCTTGCTAACTCTGTCCTCCTTTTTTTTTTGGAATTCTGGGTTTGCCTTTAAAGGGAGACCAAATGAAATTCATTGCTCCTTGAAAAGAGCTTTCTCCAGCCTGAATGAACAGAGATTTAAGTCGCTTTTAGGAAGCAGACAGACTAGCAGACATTTTCTGGAATCACAGCTGTGTCCACTAATGAACTGCAGGGATGGTCTTGTTTCACTGACATCTTGACATCTCAAGAAATAATTAACAGCATAACTGTTTCACTAACTAGGACTATTATGCATTTGGAGTTTAGTCATCTTTCAGTTCAAAACCCTCCCAAGAGGAAAGGTGTGCGGTTGATTTTTCTCTAATAGATATACAGTAAATGAAATAAGTGGGTCAACTTGTAGGTCAGGTTTTCTTAACCAAGATATCACTGATACAGTTTCAGTAATTGCAGGAGGGTTGACCCATGTAGATGGTTAGCAGCGTCCCTGCCCTCCATCTGATGCTAGTAAGGCATCCTTCTCCACCCTTCTTCAGTCGTGACCATGAGAAGTGTCCCCAGACTTTCAAATGTCCACTGGGTGGCAAAATTGCCCTGTTTGTGAACTGCTAACTCAGGTCAGTGTTCAAATGTACCCTGAAACCGAAGCAGTCGTTTGTGGTTGGTAGAAGAGAGTTTTGGCAGCCTTAGTCTCTTTCCTCTTCAACAACCTTATCAGTAATATCAACAGCTACCACCAACACCCTGAGGCTGAGATGGAAAGGGATGTTGGATGGGTATAAGCCACTTACCATGTACTATCACAGGCCTTTTGTGTTGTTTCCTGTAATCCTCTGAGTGGCCCGGTGGGAATTGATTTAGGCTTGAAGGTTCAGGGCAATTAAACTAAACATCCGATAGGTGGTGTGGTTAGGATTAACCTGGAGAGCCCCATTCCAAAACTTATTCTTTCCATCTCGTTCTGCTGTACCCTTAACCCACTTTCTGTAAACTGTACTATTTTGGCTGATGGTGACATGGTTCAGTACATTGAGGGTTACATTTTTTTTAACTTAAAATCTTTGTGACTTGTATACAGTGGTACCTTGGTTCGTGAATTTAATTTGTTTCACAGTTTGGAAAAGATGACCACATTTGTGTTTGTGTGGGAAAGATGGCTGTGGTTGTGTTTGTCACTCGTGGTTGTGTAGAGTTTGCAAACAAAAACAAAATTTTGCTGAATGCTTTTGTTTGTGAACCAAATATTTCTCAAACAAAAGCCTTCGTGAACCAGGGTAGCACTGTGTATTAATAAAATTATAAGCTCTTCAAATATGATATAGTTTTCTTTTTAAAAAGATTATAATAAGAATGAGGGGAGAGACTTCTTTAAGCTACATCTTCCTTTCAAGGAATTCTAATAGAGGTTCCTTCTTGCCTGTGGATGTTGGTTCGATCTCTTCCTGCCCTCTCCCATACCCATATTGAAAATCACACTAAAGAATGTATCGCAAAGGTACACACTCCAACAATTGGTAATGGAGAAAAGAAAAGAAAATGTCATATCATATAGATCTTAGTTCTCAAATTATAAGAACTTCTTTCTAATAACAAAATTTGATAGATTTAAATTAAGTACTTTTTACTGTTTTCTTTGAGAAAGAAGCCCGATCAACAACCAAGTGACTGGTAAATACATATAAAAACTGAGAGAAGCAAAATTCTCAGCTAAAGATGTGGATGTCAAGTTAGAAATTCTGAGTTCATCACTGAAGAGTGAAGTTCATTATATTAAGCCTAGACATTTAGAAAGCTGTGCTAAGTAATAAAAATAAGCATGAAAGGAATGTGTTTCAGGAACATTAATGCCCATGCTTAGATCAGATGATTGTTACTAAGTGCAGGATAATTTAAATAAGGAAAAAAGGAGATCCATATTTAAAATTGAATCTGTATTTATCAACAGGCCATTGTGATTTTTTTTTTTTTCCTATAAGAATTCTTGGCTGCATCAAACACTGTAGCATTAAGAACAGATGTTGCACTTTCCCTGTTATTTCTCAGGAGTTTGGCTATTACAAAAGGTAAATAGGGGACAGATAGTGATATACTACCCCTATTGTGCATATGTTGTGAATGCGCTTTTGTGAATCTATGTGGATAGGATCTCTCCAAAGCGTAATCTTTAGGAATCTGCTGCATCACTTGGTAAGAAATAGACACTCTATGTAATGCCCAGTAAATACTGTACTGTAAAACCAGAGATCATGAGGAAACACAGGAGCATCTTATAGTCCAGGGTTTCTCAGTTGAGACTAAAGCCACTACTTGCCTTTGAATCATTTGGGTTCTTGTCAAGAGGTACAAATGACTGGATCTCCTCAGAGAGATACTGAGTCAGGGTCTCTGTGTGTTTGCCTGGAGATTTGTACTTTAAATAATATTTTCTGGTGAGCATTTGGCGCATTAAAATTTAAGAACACGTAAATTTGAAGTCCTGTGGACACCAAAGAAACACGTATACACCCTGGCGAATGTACTGAAGCATCCACCGTGAGATACAAAGAAAATAAGATTTCCACAGATACATTTTCTTTGCCTTTGAAGTTTTTAAAAACTATTCATCTATTTTTTAAGATACAGAGTGCAGTAGTGCACATACTGAAGTTATGTGTTTAAAAATGGCTTAAGGATTGAGTCACTTTGGGGACCAGTGATCTTTTTGCTTTCAGGAAAATCCATGTAGGCTATCTCAGTTAACATAAACAACTCAAAAAATGGCAGAAAAGATAGGAAGGAGGGAGGAAGTAGAGAAGGAAAGAAGGAAGGACAATTTTAAAGGAACTCCAGGAAGGGATTTCATAATTCCTTGCCTTTCTAGTAGAAATTTATTACTGATCTTTGTTTGTCCTATTTCTTCTAGAACACCTTCTATTTGTCTCTGGATGAGAGTCATTTTAGATTTTGAGTACTGCCAACTATTTAATTTTGGTTCTGTTAGAGCCTTCATTTTCTGACTCTTTGTTTAGCTTTTCTGACAATCTTATAATTCTTCCCATGTCTCTGTATACCGCTTTCATAATATTATTGGAATTATAGTATTAAGAATTATTATTTGTTTCAAAAGGGAGATTTTCTCAGGATGTTCCAGATCTTTTCTCTAAACAAACTGTGTTCCCGGAGGAGATGTTCTTTCCCTTGTATTCGTACCTCCTCGGGGTGCTGCCTTTTGTCGCATAGTGCACAAGCAATGCTTCACTGCAGGTACTTTTTATAAATAAACTTCTATTTGAGCATATCTGCGCTCATTTAATTTCCCTATTAACTGTGCTTGTTTTAGACATGGTTTAGCAGTTACAACTAAGTTCATATGGGATCCAAAGCTGAAAATATCTTTTTTAAAATCTGTCTCTATAAAGTGAAATGTTTGCCTTTGCTTGACCGCTTCTTACCAGAGTCCAGATGTAGCTTGATTAATGAAGCCCCAGTGACCTCTGTCTCATCTCGTAGTGTCTGACTCTGGGTTCTGGATAGGCGCTTGCCCTGTGTTCATACTCAGATTAGAAGTTGCTGGCCCTCTGTTTTCCACCGCTTTTGATTAAAATTGTGATATCTTTCAGCCTTCTACATCCCCGAGCCATATCCCAAAGTCTACATCCTATTCTTTTACCTTTTAAATTTTTTTCTTAGGATTTAGCTATTGAAGAATATGAGTAGTTCCAACTGATGGATGTTTTTCACACTGTACTGTTTTTGTATGTAAGAAGATAATATGATGCTGTTTTTTTGTGGTTTGTTTTATGAAATCTACCCTTTCCTTTGCTTTTTCATTATTTTCTCCTTTTTTTTTCATTCTGCTGAATTTTGATGATATTCCCACTATTTTTGTTCCCTCAGTATGGAGTTCTGTTCAAGAAGATAACCTGGAAGTTTCCTTCCTCTAAGTTACCAACATTGAACTGTTCTAGCTACTTGAACTCTTCTTGGGGATGCTTGCTCTTGTTCTCATACCCTATTGGAGTGGAAACACCTCTGCTGTGTGTGTGTGTGTGTGTGTGTGTGTGTGTGTGTGTGTGTGTATGTGTGTGTGGCGCTGAACATGGAACCCAGTCCTGCTCCATGCCGGGCAAGAACTCTATCAGCGAGCCCCACTCCAACCCTCAGTTGCTGCTCTTTAACTGGCCCTTGGACTTTTCAGTGAGGACCTGTTTCCTGCTTTGAAGTTCTTGTGTCCTCAGTTCTTCACTTACTCTTCTAACTTCATCTGTTTCTTCCCCTATATTGATGATACCAGGCAGGTCTTGTAGCTCTTAGTGCTTTTAACTCATCTGTGTTCTCTTTTGGGCTTTGCAAAATTTCTTACTACTTAGTTTGGGTACGTGTTGCCTGTAGGTTTGTTGCTTTGTGACCCAGTGAGTCTTTATATTCTTATTTGGAGATTTTGCCAGATACAAAATTATGTTTCCATTGCTAGCACCATCTTCCCAGACTTTCTGATTCAACTCTCTTGGGTTACTTAAGTGTGATAGATATATTAGATATTCGGGAATAAGAATAATAAAATAATTTCACTTTTTGTTGAACAAAGCCATGTTTGAATCACATGGGAGGTATTTGTCGTGGGAACAGCTGGTAATGTGTACAGTTAATGTATTAGAATTATAGTAATGATAATTATTATTCTTTTCATTTGTTGGATATCATGTGATATACGAAGCATTTTGTAACCCTTGCAGACATATAGTATTTATTTTACCACTTTATATTTGAGGAGACTGAGACTCAAAGGTCTGATTTGCTCGGGATGAACAACTAGTATTTGGAGAGGTGAAATTCTAACAAAGACCTGTCTGACTCCAAAAACTGTGCCTACTGTTCAGCAAGACCTGTTTTTATTCTTTCCTCTCTTCTCCATTTCCTTATCCACTGCTTTAATTCTCTGTAAGAGCTTCTAAAAATAACCTTCTAATTGCTTCCCAGCTTCCTTCCTTCCCTTTGACATTGATGTGATCCTTTGCTTAATCATAAATATGAAAAAAAAAAAGGAACAAACCTCTGTAATAAGTTCTAATTTGTTGGAAAGATACTGGGATGGACCTTATTACAGTTCACAATTAGTTGTCATAGAAGAAAATCTCACCTATTCTGCCATTGGTTCTTTTTGTTTGTTTGTTTGTTTTTGGTCTCTTTTCCAGTCACAACGCCTTGTAAATGCTTGGTTCTGGCAGCATTCATCTACTCCCTGTAATGCTGACAGTCAGTTTCAACCCACAGTACCATTCTCTTTCCATCACCTTCCTTTAAAGCTAGATGCCCGGGTGGCTTGCTCTGTGAAGACTTCCCCGATTTTTCCAACACTGACATACTATGGCTTTTAATGATCCTCACACAGTCACTGGAAAGGATCTAGATCATAACATTCTTCAGTATGTTTAGGTGAGTTGTTTATGTGCCTGTTTGTTCTGCTAGACTCTGAGATCATTGAAGACCAGAATGCTGTGTTACTCATCTTTGTAACTCCAGAGCCTCCACACTGCCTGAAACATAAGAGTTACTTGAATGAGTTTTGTTATTTTACTGACATTATATTACTAATTATGACTTGTTTTAGCTTCTTGGAAAAAGTTGTAATCATTGCGTACTAATTTTCCTTTCTCTTACTAATAACATATATTCAATATTATATTCAAATAAGCATGCTACATAGGCAAACAATTGATTTACCTATATTTACTGCAAAATTAGCCTTTTCTCTTGCATGGCAATTCTCTGAGAGTTATCTGAGTGTGAATAATATTTCTTCATGTGGCTCCTCTTGCCCAGCAAAACTAAGTATTTTTAATTAACATTTATAATCAGCTTTTCCTAGTCTTGGCTATGGTGGTTTACATTCATTTAAACAAATTGAATTTAAGAGCAAAATTAAAGTATATTTATAATGCCAAATTTAGATTGATTTTCTTCTTTCTGTAACCTTGCGTACTTTATTAATGGCAGCAGCTTAGCTTCTCATCATTCATTGAACTCATTCAGTATTTTGGAATGTGGCACACAGGTCTGGAGGAAATTTGTCAAGGGCAGCAGTTACGTAGATATAGTTGACTGATGCTACCAGCTTCTTTCAAGAAAGGAGACTTGTTTCCAGTCCATGTGTCTTTTTCAGACCACAAAGAAGAAATTTTTCTCAAGGATATGTCATAGAAAGGGATAAAAACCTCAAAAATGACACACTTTCTTTCCTCATGTAGTTTATAATCTAATCATGAAAGGATATTCCCGATAATTATAAAATGTGCAGCAAGTTCATTTGAGCCGTTACATTACTGGAATAGTTGATTTATTATTTTATCTTAAAATTATTTTCAAAGATAATGTTTTCACAAACACATCACATGCTGTATTACAAAGCTTGGGACTTTGAAATCAGACACAGAGTTTTGACTTTTGGGTGCTTAATAACTGTGACTTTGGACATGTTAGTCAACTGTGTGACTTTGGACTATTACTCAGTGTCTTTCTTTACTTGTACAATGATGAAGAAATGATTTTGAGGACTAAAATAGGTTATGACTGTAAAAGTTTGTAGCTTAGTACATGGCAAGTATAAATTTCTTGTCTTCTCTACAAAGATGTCCCTGAAGTAGTTTAAAAACATTTCTAATAATTTACAGTATGTATTTGTCTTAAAATTCTGATATATCTGTTCAAAACAGTGCCAAAATAAAAGAGAGTAAGATGACAGTATTACAGGGGTATCATGGGAGGATACCCATTACTCAGAATAATGTTGCGATAAATTTAATCCACAGTCTTGATGACCTAGATCAGTTTTGTCAGGGTGAATTTTACATGGGGTCAAGAGGACCAGGATATGTTTCCTGCTTTCGACTTATTTATGATAGAGACAATGCAATTCTTATAAATAGAACACAATTTACTACTCTGAGCACTTTCTCCTTGTTTTAAATGCTGGAAGTCAGTTCTATCACTAAAACTGTTCATGGCAAGGACAGAGCAGATGAAGAGTTGCATCATTGTATAAAATTTTTATTCAGGTTTCTTAAACACCCAAGAAGGTCTCTTGACTAAGAGAAGTGTACCGTATCTGCAGTGGTCAGAATATTTCACAATGTCTTTCCTTGGTTGGCGCTGACTAAAGCCCTTCAAGCTTTTTGATCTTTTGGTGTTTTATTAAAAAGTCTATAAAGACAAATAGGTCAGTTACTTACTGGTAAGATAAATTACCACAAATCTGGTGGTTTAAAACAACATGAGTTTATTACCTTACAGTGTTGCAGATCAGAAGTTTGAAAGGGGTCTTAGAGGCTAAAATCCAGATGTCCTCAAAACTGTGTCCCTTCAGGAGGCTCCGGGCACTGTCGTCTTCTTGCCTCGTCCCACTTCTGCAGGTTGACCATATTCCTTGCTTCATGGACATCTGTCTTCAGAGCCATTAGAGTGACGTTTTTAAAGAAATCTTTCTCTCTGATTCTTCCTTTATCCTCTTTCACTTAAAATGACTTTTGTGGTTACTCTGTGCCTCCTGGATAACACAAGATTATCCTGGCATTATAATATCCTTGATTTAATTATATCTGGAAAATGCTTTTTGCACAGATATGTCCATATGCTCCGGGGTTGTGGAGTGGACATCTTTGGGAGATCGTTATTCTGCCGACCATAACCACCTGGAAACTCTGTCTTTGGATGTGCTAATACTGTTGTTACTAATGTCACCCCCCCCCCACATTTGACAGTACCACACTTAAGAGTTCCAGACTGCTCTCTAAAGCAGCATTTTGGGAGAAATTTTATCCTTTAGGCAGGTTCTGCATGTGGGTCATTTTAACTTTTATATGCTAAATCTACTGGTTCTATTCTGTTGTGATTACTGTTATGTTGAAGTTCCAGTAATCCTCTTTCCATTGTGGTTCGCAGAAGTGTAAATCATACATTTTAGAGATTTCCTTCTAGATGAATGAGGATTTCTTTTCTGAAATTTGGCTTTTAAAGTCACAAGTTTCAGTTAGCCGGGAGGTTTACTTCCATTGAGTTACTCATTCTCAAAGGATGCTCATTCACTTAGGTATTGTTGTAGCATATAAAGAAATTTCTTAAATTTTAATAAATTCTGTAATTCATATCTTTATTTGGATGCATTCATGGTTGTTATTGGCAGTTTTGGTAAGTTACTCAATGAATTTTCCTTTCTGGTGCCTTTCGTGTGTTGATGCAATACGCAGGCATTGATGTGATGTACTGTTACCAAAGGACTTATTTTATTAAACAGCAAAATACAAGGAGCAGAGGAATAACCTTTTACCTGAGGCAGAGTTGTAGGTATCTGTTAATCTCCTAAGTCCTGTTTTAATAAACAGATGACAGTAGCAGAGATGCCCGATTGTGACAAATAAGGATGAAAGGGCTCAGAGAAAAGAACTCCATGTTTTGATTTTTGCTTTCAACCAACCTTTTGAATAATTAAAAATTATCTCGATGATGCCCTAGGAAAATAACTTAATCATAATGAATAATTTAATTAATTGATAATATGTCTAGAAAAATAATAAATTAATTTTAAGTTGTATTTTAAGTGTCATTGTAGTTCTTTTCCATTTGATTATGATTTGTAGGTGGTTCTGTCCAGTTAAATACTAAAATCTGTAGTCAGAGGCCAAGGCCTGTCCCAAGTTTATTACATGTAAGCAAACCTTCTAGGAATCTCTTTCATAGGAGGCTAATTTTCAAAGATGACTAGTTTGATGCTCTCTTCCGGTCAATGGATTATTTTCAGAAGTTGTATAAACTCTTCTAGTTTCCTAACAAAATGCACAGTATCTCAGTATCTCATGGGTATGAACCTGCTAATGTTTGAGAAACTATCTTCTAACTGAGGAAACTATATTCTAATTAATTGTTCTTTCTTCACTAGAATAACACATCTGCACTGTCTCTGGAGTTCTCTAAGATAAATTAAAGAGCTAACAAAAGCCTAGTGGCCGAAGAGATAATAGCAATATAAAGTAGGTAATGTAGCAATAGTTCTTGATTACTTGCTGCCTGTTGTGTTAATCATCATAGTAATCTTCTGAAGAGGGATTGGCATCCTCATTTTCCAGCTCAGAAAATTAAGTTTTAGGGAGATGTACATTATTTACTGTACTTTTTTTGATTTAAATATAAATGTGATCTCTTTTCAGTTTATCACATGAATATCTGCTCACAAAGCTTTTTTCTAAATTATTTACTCTACCCAATTAGTACATAGCACCTTTATTCTAAATGTTCTAGATTTTATCCTGGCCTTAAGTATCAAAATTTTGCATCCCCATAATCCATAGGTATTGGTTTTTCAGGCTATCATAACAAAGTACCACAGACTAGATGGCTTAAAACAACAAAAATGTATCGCCTCACACTTTCAGAGTACAGGAGTCTGAAATGTAGGTGTCAGGCAGTGCCCTGCTCTGCCTGAGTAAAATACCTCCTGGCCTCTTAGCTTCTGCTGGTAGCTGTTTATCAACAGCATCCCTTGGATTGCAGCTATAGTGTTCCAGTGTCTGGCTCTTTCATCACATACTCCTTCCATGTCTCTCTCTCTTCTGTTCTTATAAAGAGTCTGGTCATACTAAAATAAGGACTCACCCTACTCTGGTATGAATTCATCTTAATTACATACATAATGACCTGTTTCCATTCCTAATAAACTAGCATTCTTAGGTCTTGAGGTTGGTAATTTCAGCATATCTTTTTTGAAGGACACAGTTTAACCTTTAATAACACGTGTATCACATTTGGAAGAACATGGGGCTGCTTTTATAAAGCATGTTTTTTGGCATTGTGTTCTCAATATTAAAGGATGCCACAACTAATGATTATAGAACTATTGTGCTTGTTATGTGTTTCGGAGTTTATTCTAAAGAACATGATATTAAAAGGAACGTGGAGTGTGTCATCAAAAAATTGTGTGACCTGCTGAGTCTACATTTTGACGTTCCGTTCTTGGCGATCTAATGCCATCTAAGATTACTATTAAAGTCTTGAAGAAGTTCTGTGTTACATTTACTGCATCTAACCCCAAATTCCCTAAACATAGTTGAATTTGGGAACTCATAACACTTGATATCTTATAGAACACTCTTGGGAAATGCCAAATTAGGAGACCACAATGGACATGCTGTTTTCTTCTTTCATTAAGAACTTGGGACGATTACTTAACCATTATGTGCTTAAATTTTCTCAGGTGTAAAATGAGACTAATAATTGTAGTTATCTCACAAAAATGATTGAGACTATTAAACTTGATAAGAAGCAAATAGTATGACCCAGCATTTGACCACCAAAAGAGCTTGACACATTTTTATTATTATTGTAATTAGTATTATATGTGCTGCCGAAGCGAGCACAATTATTATTGTAATTAGTATTATACTCATGGATATTGGTCACTAGTCATTAATGTACAGTGATACTGAGTTTCATCAAACAAGAAGATCATACTTGTTAGTTAAAAGACTTCTATATGATTTATATATTGGAGAGGACATATAGATTATTCTCAGAGTGTAATTGATACTTTACAACATTGTCTCAGGAAGTATAAAGAGCAAAAGGTTGTATTAGAATTAGTATAATGTGTATCATAAGAGACAGAACTGTGTGATACATTTTAGAAATAGTTTTATGGAGAATGGTTAAAATTAAGATTTTCTTGTTAAAAATGCCAGTTATTTTACTGTGCTGTTAGTAAAGTGTTGGCCTTGTAGCTACTGAAATACGTTTGGCTGAAAAAACTTGCAGTGAAAGCCCTAGAATGCTATACTTAGGCTCTTGTGTGTTTCCTCTGATTACATCATGTCAAGCAATTCATTTGACTTCTTTTTCACTGTTTTCCAAGTATTTCATTCTACCATTTATTTCAAACCCTCGACCTTTTTATGCATACTATAAACTAGAAGCCTACTAATGAGGGTTACTCAAATGTTTTTAAAATAATTGGGGTGTTGAAGGCTTTTTAGTGCTTTGTTGCCTGCGTTTTCTTAAGCATGTTTTTCTGCATGACTCACGTATCTGGCACCATGACATCTGTTCGTGACTTAACTTGTCCTTCACCGACTATGTAGTGGGTGACTGCTGTGTTTTGTCCCTCAGAGCCTATTTTTGTGTTAGCCGACGATAGCTCCTAAGATACTGCTTCACTGTTATTAATCTCTGAAGTCTTTCTTTTCCCATCAGTTCCTCATAATTTCTCCAAATGGGGGTGAACCTGGCCCCGCTGTTCCTCTCACAGACAGCAGACTGGAGTCAGAGAAGCTGGTCTTCCTGCCACTTAGCAAGCGAAATGCCTCCCGGCGCTGCGTCCTACTGCATGGCAGGTGTGTCTTGAAAAAGCCGTGGATTATACTGGGAGCTTCTTCCCGAATATATAAAATACACTCTATGTCAATCACTTTC